>ML663619.1:734064-791341 GCA_007570785.1 Antilocapra americana | reverse complement strand
AAGGTTCTGGAGCCCTGTGGGCCTGGTGTGGCTCTGTGGGGTCGCCATTCAGACCTTCTTCTTAGCCTTCCTGTGGAGAACAGTGAGGCGTGTCCCTCAGAGAAGGTTCTGGAGCCCTGTGGGCCTGGTGTGGCTCTCTGGGGTCGCCAGTCAGTCCAGCTTCTCAGCCTTCCTGTGGAGAGCAGTGTGTCGCGTCCCTCAGAGAAGGTTCTGGAGCCCTGTGGGCCGGGCGTGGCTCTGTGGTGTCACCAGTGAGACCACCTTCCTAGCCTTCCTGTGGAGAACAGTGAGGCCCGTCTTTCACAGAAGGTTCTGGAGCCCTGTGGGCCGGGTGTGGCTCTGTGGTATTGCCAGTCAGACCCTCTTCTTAGCCTTCCTGTGGAAAGCAGTTAGGCGCGTCCCTCAGAGAAGGTTCTGGAGTCCTGTGGGCCGGGCGTGGCTCTGTTAGGTTGCCAGTCAGACCACCTTCTCAGCCTTCCTATGGAGAGCAGTGAGGCGTGTCCCTCAGAGAAGGTTCTGGAGCCCTGTGGGCTGGGTGTGGCCCTGTGGGGTCCTCTAGTCATTACCAGTGTGCAGCCTCACCAGACCTCAGTTTGCTCACCTGTGAAATGGGAACAGGGACCCTCAGCTTTCTTGGTTCTCCAAGGATTCAATGATGGGACAGAAATTAGGCTCTTGTCATGGCGCCAAGCAAGTGGGTATGCATCCAGGGCAGTCTTATTACCATCAGAATGGATGTTGGGTGGGGAGCAAGGAGCCTTGAGTTGGCTTCAGATGAGATGAGGTGGGACCTGGGTTAATGAAGACACTAGAATGCCGTGGGATCTGGATATGGAGTGTGTGGAGGCGAGGGAGGAAATTCCCCTCTCCCCATGATGGCTTCTCATGTCGCTAATTCCCCAGCTAAGTTCACCGTCCTCGTTCTCTCCAGTCACCACGCTGCTCCTGGGGCACCTGGGTTCTCACCGAGGAGCTCATAGAGTCAGCTCATTAGTTCAGCTCTGCCTGGACGGCAGAGGTGAGGCTGTATCAGTTTGTAAGCCTGCGAGATCTGCGGCACAGCTAAGCTGCCTCGCCGGCCCGGGCTCTGCAGTGAGGGTGCTGCAGGATGGCATGTGTGCCGTCACTTCACTCTGCAGACATTTGCCACTTTCGAGGTGCCCGTAGACGGGACACGGGACCGACGAGGGCCCCCAAGGAGCTACATGTTGTGGCGAGCTGGGCAGTGAACGTGCAGTTAGGATGCACAGCTGGGCTGAGGTCTGGAGGTAGAGGACCCTCTTGATGCTGGGATCCAGGGCCTGGTGGACAGCATCCTGGAGGGGGTGCAGGCTCTCAAAGGAAGACTCACAGCTGACCTGTGCTGAGTGCAGGGAAGGACAGTTGAGAGACACAGACAGACAGACAGAAAGGGAATTTTTCAAGTAGTCATGTACAGATGGGAGAGTTAGACCATAAAGAAGGCTGAGTGTCGAAGAATTGATGCCTTTGAACTGTGGTGTTGGAGAAGACTCTTGGGAGTCCCTTGGGCTGCGAGGAGACCAAACCAGTCCATCCTAAAGGAGGTCAGTCCTGAATATTCATTGGAAGGACTGGTGCTGAAGCTCTCATCCTTTGGCCACCTGATCCAAAGTGCCAACTTGTTGGCTAAGACCCTGATGCTGGGGAAGATCGAGGGCAGGAGGAGAGAAGGGCGGCGGGGATGGGGTGTTTGGGTGGCATCACCGGTCAATGGACATGCATCTGGGCAAGCTCTGGGAGACAGTGAGGCCGGGGAAGCCTAGCCTACTGTGGTCCACTTGAGTCGCAGAGTTGGACACAGCTTAGCAGCTGAGCAACCGCAGTATGAGAACAACAGCTTTGAAAGGCCCGTGGAGTTTTCTTGGGGGCTGTGGTTTCAGGGTTTGTTCGTCTGAGTCCTGCCCTAATTTCTACCAGGGAGGTGGAGACTTTTCAAAAGCCAAAGCCAGTTACAGAAGCTGCTCCTGTTATCCCCGGCATGAAGCCGGTTGGTGCCCTTCTGCCCCCTCGCTGCCAGTCTTTCATTCCCGGACTCTGGTCCTCGCCCTTCGGCAGGGAACGCGTGCGCTTTTGCTTTCTTCCTGTCCTGAGGCTGTGTGTGTGGGTAGGGAGCATGTAGGCTTCTGTGTTAATCGCTGTCACTGGTGCTGTGCTGTTGGAGAGCTTGTTTCGTTTAACTGCTGCCGTTCACACGGCGGGTATGACCCCGGACAGGCCGCGTTGCACGGATGCCTTGGGCGCCCAGTCGCTCCCCGAGGGCGGCGTCTCCTTGAGCCGCGCTGCAGGAGACGGCCCTGTGAAGTCCATGGCGGGTCGGAAGGCGGTGTAGACCCCGGAGTGGGACAGCTGATTGCGGCACACCCGTGGCACGCAGCAGGCCCCCCAGGCTGACTCTCCAGAGTCCCGGCGGCGCCGGGGCTGCCCCTCCCTGCGTCCTCACCAGCTCGGTGATGTCCTGGTGTCCTTACCTGAAGCGCGCAGAGGGTCTCCTTGCTCTCCTGGGTGTGCTGCGGAGGAGCGTGTGGCCGAACACCTCTGTGTGCTTGCTGGCTGTGTAATGGCTCATCTGCCAGTCACCTCGGGGAAGCGGCTCCTCATCCGGTTTCTCGTTTCCTCATTTTTGGGGCACTTTTCTTGTTGGTTTGTAAGAGAGCCTTCCGTGTCACTTTTAGATGTTGCCGGTATCTTGCCCTGTTTTGATAGATTTCTGTGAAATGCATCTGTGCTTTCACTGAACAGAGTCTATCATTTTTATGTTCTTGCATCTCCCGCTCTCTCTCTCTCTTGGCCTTATGAAGTTTGTGCATGCGTGTGTTTTTCTGTCCTGGTTTTAGAGGTCCTTCCCATCTCCAAGGCCAAAAAGATTCCCCTGTGATTTCCTCCCTTAGCTTTCTTTGTAGTTCTGAAGTTTAGGACTTCGATGCGTCTGGACTCTGTTTTGTTCTCTGTACTGCAAGCACACGGCTTCACTGCCCTCCACGCTGTCAGTTGGAGCCAGCCCCTGCCCCCCACCACCCACATTCCGTCCCTCCTCCAGTTTCTGGGACCACCTTTATCACACTTTGGTTTTCCAGTCCCAGAAGATTCTGTTTCTGGGCTCTCTCTCCTGTTCTGTTGGTTCATCTGCTTTGTATGTGAGCATCACAGCTATCTTTATTACTACACCTCTGGGATCTCTCTTAATCCCTCAGAGGCCAGTTGTTTTGCTCTTCCTTTTTGAGATTGATCATGTAAAGGAGATTTTCTTCTTCCAGATGAATTTTAAAATTAATTGATCAAATTCTTAAAAAAAACTCACCATCCTTGTTATTGAAATTGTATTAAGTTTTTAAGATTACTTTGGGGAATTAACATATTAGTAATGTTAACCTGACATTTAGATTTCCTGTTACTTTTTTATTTGGGTATTTTTGTTTGTTATTTAATAGTTTTAAACTTGCCCTGTTCGAGTCTTGGGCATGTGGGTCAATTCCAAAATAGTTTATGTAGATACCTGTAATGTGTTTACCTCTGGCTCAGCCGGGCCTCCACTGCGGCGTGGACTGCTCCAGCCGCGGCATGCCGACCTCTGTGTGGAGGCGTCTCCTGCGGGCGCGGGCTCAGCAGGCTCGGGGGCACGGGCTGCAGCGGTCGTGGCACTGGGGCGTGGCGGCCGCGCTCACGGGCTCTGGGCACTAGCTCAGCGGGTGGCACGGGCCCAGGTGCTCTGTGGCGAGTGGGGTCTTCTCTCCAGAGATCGAACCTGCGTCTCTGGCATCGGCAGGCGGGTTCTTTACCACTGAGCCACCAGGGAAGCCCTAGTTTATATTTTTGGTTGATAATATGAATAAGATCTCATCTTCCTTCATGTTTCTAGTTGGCTATTGCCAGTATCAGAGAATGCTGATGATTTTTAAGTTTCTTGTTCCACTCTTCAGATTCTGTTAGATTTTTTTTTTGGTAAATGCTGACATTTTTATCTGAAATGTGAACAATGCTTTTTTTTTTTTCTTCTTTTCTTCTTATGATCTTGTGTTTTATTTTGTCTTGTCCTGTTGAAAATGCCAGGACCTCCAGTGCAGTGTGGAATAGTAGTAACAGGGGCCTGACTTCCTTGCTGTATTTCTAATCTTAAAGGAGTAAGGCTAAGATTCTCAGCCAAGGATGGCATTTGCTTTAGGTTTTACTCTGTAGCGTTGATCCAGTTAAGGAACTTCTCTTAAATTTATTGTTTGAGTTTGAAAAAATAAATAGATGTTTAATTTGATCAAATGCATTTGTCAGTCTTGAGAAATAATTCCTGTGCTTCCATGCTAAATCCCACCCTGGCCGTCTCTGTGCCATACTGAGTCAGAAGTGCTTTATAAATACTAACTCAGTCCTTCTAACAACTGTACGAGCTAGGCACTATTATTCCTTCCTTAGATGAGACAAGGTTGGCACAGAAAGGCTAATTGACCTGCTCAGCGTCCCAGCTAGTCAGGCCCAACTCTGGCATTTGTAGATCCAGGGGAAGGTGTAAGTGGATGCTCACACCCCAGTTATAAATATTTAAAGTTCTGAAACAAGCTGACAAACTGTACAATATATTCCATCCTCCTGTCTGAGAAGTAGACCTCAATCAAACCCTACAAGATGCCGATCTATGAGATACCAAGATGGCAGAATTTAATTATTTGTACACATTTCAATATTCTGTTGATAAATCTGAGATATTTGGATGAGTCCCAGTCATACATAATTCATAATTTATACATGTATTCCATAAAACTTAGTCTTCTTGCCTCCAATTCAGTAAATTTTGTAGTGATTCAGACTTTCCTATGGTTTGTGTCATATTGTTAGTAGTGATATAAAATATTAAAATATGGAGCAGAATTATGTTCAGAGTATACAAAATTAAACTTTAATCAACTATGAGATAAATGCAGAAAAGAATTTCTTCACCTTTTGAAACATTTTTCATCTAAAATGTCAAATTATCTGTTGACCTTAGAAAGCAAAATATGTATCTATAGAAGTTTACATTCAAACTTACTTAAAGCTTGAATTTACTTACCCTTTGAAAATATAATTCTAGCGTTCAATATCCATTTAGTTGCCAGTATAAATAATTAGTGTCATGCCTTTACCCGCGTTGCATCTAGACCTGGGCGTACCTCGTTTCATTGTACTTTGCTTTACTGTTCTCCACAGATGCTGCGTCCTTATTGCCTGTTTGTCTCTGGCGGCGCCGGGCCGTCCTCAGAGCTCGCCGGCTTCTCTCGTGCAGCGTGGGTTCTCGGGCGCAGGCTTCCGTAGCTGTGGCTCACAGGTTGAGTTGCTGAGAGACGTGTGGGGTCTTCCTGGGCCGGGGATCCAGGGTGTCCCCTGCACTGGCGGTGGCTTCATGAGCTCTTCAGGGAGCCCTGACACCGTGTGTGGCACAGAGCAAACGTGGCCGTCCATGTCGGGCGAGTCTGTCGACACTATTTCCAACAGCGCCCACTCACTCGGTGTCACTTGGTGTCACTCCATGTCCTTTGGTAACTCTTGCAATATTTCAAACGTTTTTATCATTATTATATTATGTCCATGATCAGTGAGCTTTTGTTACAGTTGCGAAAAGATGATGAAATACTGAAGTCTCCGGTGATGGTTAGCATTTTTTAGCCATAAAGTATTTTTAATGAAGCTATATACATCGATTTCTTGAGGCATAATGCGGTGGCATGCTTAATAGACTGCAGTGAAGTGTACACAGAACTTATATGCACTGGGGAACCGTATTAGAAAAACTTGTGTGACTCGCTTTATTCTGATACTCGCTTTCTTGGGGTGGCTTGGAGCAGAAGCCACGACATCTCTGAGGTGTGCCTGTGCACATGGGAGCCCCGTGGTTCTCTTAGTGTTTCTCTTTATGTGCATATATGTTTTTCTGCCCTGGGTGTTCCTGTGGTTTTCTCAGTGTTTCTATGTATATATATATTTTTTCTGCCCTGGGTGTTCACTGCTGCACGTGGGCTTCTCCAGCTGCTGCGAGTCGGGGCTGCTCTGTGGTTGCGGTGCGTGGGCTTCCCGTGTGGTGGCTTCTCTTGCTGCAGGATTTGTGGGGTACAGCCTTAGTTGCCTTGTGGCGTGTGGAATCCTCTTGGACCAGGTATCAAACCTGTGTCCCCTGCGTTTTCAGGGGGTTCGTTACCACTGGGCCACCAGGGAAGTCCCAGTGTTTCAGAATGTTCCTGAGGTGCCACACGAGGCTGTTGAGAGAACTGCTCTAATCCGGCAAAATCATGAGTGCCTTTTGCCTCCTGCAGGTCAAAGCACACAGAGCCTGGTAGTGGGAGCCCCCAGGGGCGCACTTGGCTCTGCGGGCCCTGCTGCGTGGGCACTGGGGGAGGCTGGACAAGTCCATCCCTTCTCGTACTGAGCTGCTTCTGCCGCCCAGTTCCTGCTGCAGCTTCAGGCCGTGTTCCTCTGCTTCTGCAGCAGCGTGGTTTCCTGCTTCTGTGTTGAGCAGGAGATGCTGCAGAGCATCTTCTGGCGTCCAAGTATCAGTCATGGATGTGGGTGCTGACTTGGGGGTTTTGTTGTGCCGTGGCTGAGTGATGGAGGGAGTGTGCAGGCACCTATTATAGGCGGGGCCAGGGCAGGGACCCCGTCACCTGGGCCCAGGTAGTCACTGCAGTGAGTGCGCAGTGGTGGGTTGGGTTAGAGCCCAGCCGTCTGACTGTCCTCCACCGGCCAATCGCAGCACCCACTGTGTGCCTGAACACTGGTCATTCTCAGTTGCCTCTTAGGCTTGGCTAGCTGACCCCTTTACTTTGGAACTATCTGTTCATAAGTGAAATGGGCCTGTGATTTCCTTAATTGTATCATCTTTATTCCATTGTGAAGTTCAGTCCTTACCAGCCTCATAGAGTAAGTTTGGTAGCTTTCCTTTTTTCTGATCCTCTATAAGCTGGGTATAATCAATTTTTAAAGTTGGAGTTTTAGTTGCTTTATAATGTTGCATTAATTTCTGCTGTATAGCAGAGTGATTCCGCTAAATGTATGTTTATATGTATATTCTTCTCCATTGTGGCTTATGACCGGATGTTAGATATAGTTCCCTGTGATGTGCAGCGGGACCTCTTGTCCATCCATCCTGTAGATGCTGGTTTGCGTCTGCTGACCCCGGACTCCCGTTCCTCCTCCTCGGCCCCCCTTGCTCTTGGCAGGCGCATCTGCTCTGTGTCTGAGCCTGTTCTGGTTTGTAGATGGGCTCGTTTGTGTCGTATTTCAGACCCCACGTGGTTGCTTTTGTCTGAGACAGTTTCACTTGGTACGACAGTCTCCAGGTCCGCCCGCGTCGCTGCAGATGGCGTTATTCCATCCTTTTTTAAGGCTGAGAATGTTCTAATGTATGTATGTACCACATCTCTGTGGGGATAATCCGTTTCGGAGAACTCACCCATACAGTCATCTGAGGTTATGGTCCTTAGGTCGAGGAATCTCTGATTACCAGTTCAGTTTATTGAGTAGTTTGTTTGGTCCACTGAACTATCTGCTTCTTTTACCACTGTTGGCACGTTCTGTTTTTCTGGAAACTTCTGTTGGTTTTCAGATCTGTGACTGAACCGTGTGGGGGACCCAGAGAGAAGGCACAGCGTCGACCTTTGTCCATCTCCTCCTCGGGGATGCTGTCTCCCCACAGGGCGCCCAGCCTCTGCCCGTCTCTGAGTGCCTTCTGTGTCCTTGTCCGCTGCCTTCCGTGGCCCCAGCAGGACAGGGTCTCAGAGAGGGCAGCTTGCCACTGTTCAGCGGCTGCTCTTGTGTCTCCATCTCGTCAGGACCGTGTGGTCATTGTCTAGGGGCTGCAGGGATGGGAAGAGACGCCGTATAGCTTCAGGGCCCTGTGGGGGCGAGTGCTTCAGGTAGTTAGTGACGCCTGTTAGTGACGAGGCTGCCAAGGGTACTGGTAGGGGAGAGGGCCACGTGCGAGGCACCTGCTGTTCCAAAACTGACCCATTAAGCCCACCGAGCGACGTTTTTAAAGACTTTCAGAGAGAGAGGGGCCTCCCGGGTGGTGCTGGTGGGAAGGAACCTGCCTGCCGACATGGGAGACGTGGGTTTCATCCCTGGATCAGAAAGATTCCGCTGGAGGAGGGAAGGCGTGACAGCCCACTCCACTCTTATTGCCTGCAGAATCCCATGGACAGAGGAGTCTGGCGGGCTGCAGTCCGTGGGGGTCGCACAGAGCTGGAGCTGACTGAAGTGACTCGGTCTCACACAGGTGTGGGGAGATACACATAAAGAGTGAGAATGGAAGCTAAAGCCAGGGTTTTTAAACCAGCAGTACTTGGGTTCACATTCCACCTTTGCCAAGTCCTAGCAGTACGCCACTGGGTGCCGAGCCTGGGTTTTCTCGTCTGTGAGTTAGAAAGTTGGCTCCAGTACTGACTTCTTGGAGCACCTGTAAGGCCTGAGTGAGATAATACACACACAGCACAAGGCGCCATGTCTGTCAGGAAGCTACCCTACCCAGGCTGGCTTGAGACAAAGAAACTGATTGAAAGAGCAGAACTCCAGAAGGAGTCTGGCTTCAGGAACAGTCTGATCCAGAATCGCTAGCGTCATGGTGTGGTCCTGTTTCTCCGTGCCTTCCTTGGCTCTGCCCTTGTCCAGGGATCTGCTCCATCCTCAGGCGGTGGCTGTGGCCATTTTGGAGCTGACGGTCATGTGGGGGGCAGTGGGGGACTCCTCAGTCAGATCACAAGTGGTTGAAGTGCTGGGATAGCCCATTGGGCTAAACCTGCTGGAACACGCCTCTGAGCTGAGAGCCGAGTGAGCCCTGTCCCACTCTCGGCGGGGGAAGAGGGGTGGGCAGGCCCAGAGCCAGAGCAGGCGCTATTGACTGGGGAGGGGGCACGGGCACCGGGAAGGGGGCAGCTGGCCGCCCTTGACGCTCCAGGGCCTCCTGCCCAGCCTTCCTGTTCCTGCCCTCGCCCATCTTCTGGCTTCATTGCCGTGGCTGGCGTGGTTCTCCTCTAAGGGGCCGTCGGTGGTGGCTCCCCTGGGCAGAGGCTAGTTTGTGTGGTCTCCTGGCCTCAGTCACTCTGCACCCTTACCCCCCGGCTGCCCCCTAAGCCCACACTCCGGGTCACTCCCTTCCAGCCTCTGGGCAGCTCGCAGAGGCCAGCCTCTGGGCCCTGGCTGCCCACCTCCCCCGACCCCCAGATGCTGGGAGCCACCACTTCCTTCAGGTCTCACGCAAACAGCCTCTTTACAGAGACCGTTTCTCATCAGCGTGACTGAAGTAAGAACCTTCTTCTCCCATAATCCTACCACCATCCCTTGCTGTGTTTTCCTTTACAGCCAGTGTTTTAGAAAACAAACGTTTCCACACACACACACACACACACCCCAGTGACAGCTCCACTGTCTCCTTGATCGCGGCTGTACGGGCAGACCACAGGTGCTGCGGGTTTGGTTTCAGACCTTGCTGGTAAAGCCGGTGTTTCAGTGAAGCGAGTCACACGATATCTTGGTTTCCCTGTACATATAAAGGCTATGTTTACGCTCTAGTGAGGACTTCCTGGGGCTCAAACGGTAAAGAATCTGCCTGCAATGCAGGAGACCTGGATTTAGTCCCTGGGTCTGAAAGATCCCTTGGAGAAGGAATTGGCAACCCACTCTAGTATTCTTGCCTGGAGAATTCCATGGACAGAGGAGCCTCGCAGGCTCCAGCTCATGGGATCACAGAGTTGAACACGACTGAGTGTCTAACTTAAACTTTTATTTTATACTGTAGTTGATTAGGTTGTGCAGTATGCTGTGTCTAAAGTCAGTGTACATACCTTAATTAAAAATATTTTATCTGAAAAAATGCTAGCCATAATCTGAACCTTTAGTGAGTATGATCTTTTTTTTTTTTTTAAATCAACTGATTTACTTAGCTGTGCCAGGTCTTAGTTGCAGTATGTGGGATCTAGTTCCCTGACCAGAGATGCTGGGCCCCCAGCAGTGGGAGCATGGAGTGTCATTAGCCCCTGGGGCACCAGGGAAGTCTGTGAGTCAAAATCTCTTTGCAGTAATAATATTAACAATCACTGATCACAGATCCCCATGACAAATACAGTAATAATGAAAACACTTGAATTATTACAATAATTATCAAAATGTGACATAGAGACATGAAGTGAGCAAATGCTCTTGGCAAAATTGTACCCATAGACTTGTTCGAAACAGAATTGCCACAGACTTTCAATTTGTAAAAAGTGTAGTATCTGCAAAATGCAGTAGAGTGAGCTCTGCTCATATCTGCAGATCCCAGCACAATGCCTGGCACATAGCAGGTGCTCAGTAAGTATTTGTCACAGGTAGTAGCTCTAACACCGCCATATCCTAGGGGTTCGGGAGAGCTTCCTTCCTCTCTCTCGTCTGCCTGCCCTTGTCCTAGGGCCAGGGCGGGAGGGCCCCGGAAGCGGACGCCCCCTGGCCCAGTGATCTGGTCTATGTGGTGTGTTACAGTCATACCTGCTTCCTTTCCCTCCTTACTCTAAGCTGCCAGGGTCTCATTAGCCCTGTTTACACGGCCGGGATGTCGAGCGATTAATTTTTAATGGCTTGGTTTATTGCATGTTTGAACGGTTTATTGAGTAATTCCCACATTTAAGTGATTAATTCCCCAGAGTTCAGAACGACTGGTTAGTTTTACATTAATCAGGGTTTCTGAATGCCAAGAGACAATCAATCAATCCTTCCTGCCAGGGAGAGTAATGTTAAGATACCTCAAGGCACAGTGAGGTTAAGAAAAGGAGTAATTAAAACCCTGTCTTCCCCTCATGCAGATCTGATGTCTCTTTCTGTCTCTGTACTGTGCCCCGTGCCCCCAACCCTTTCCACAGTAAAGGCTCAGCTTGGACCCACATGGGCTTCCCTGGTAGCTCAGATGGTAAAGTCTCTGTCTGCAACGCAGAAGACCCAGGTTTGATCCCTGGGTCGAGAAGATCCCCTGGAGAAGGAAATGGCAACCCACTCCAGTACCCTTGCCTGGAAAATCCTATGGACAGAGGAGCCTGGTAGGCTACAGTCCAGGGGGTTGCAAAGAGTCAGACACGACTGAGCGACTCCACTTTCACTTTGACCCACATGCTCCTTGGAAGGATCAACATCACCTTTTTAAAAACTGTTATTTGTGTGTTTTTGCCTGCACCGGGCCTTCATTGCCGCGCACGAGTCTCCTCGAGTGGTGGCTGTGGGCTCCTCGTGACAGTGGCTTCTGTTGCGGAATGCAGGCTCTAGGCACGCGGGCTTTGCTGTTTGGGGCATGCGGCCCTAGTTGCCCTGTGGAGTGTGGGGTCTTCCCAGACCATGGATCGAGCCCCTGTCCCTGGCATTGGCAGGCGAGTTCTTAACCGCTGGCCCACCAGGGAAGTCTCTCAACTTCACCTGTCCTTCAGTTCAGTTCAGTTCAGTTCAGTCGCTCATTCGTGTCCAACTCTTTGCAACGCCATGAACCACAGCACCCCAGGCCTCCCTGTCCATCACCAACTCCCGGAGTCCACCCAAACCCATGTCCGTCAAGTCAGTGATGCCATCCAGCCATCTCATCCTCTGTCGTCCCCTTCTCCTCCTGCCCCCAACACCTTCCCAGCATTAGAGTCTTTTTCCAGTGAGTCAACTCTTCGCATGAGGTGGCCAAAGTATTGGAGTTTCAGCTTTAATACCAGACTTTCCAATGAACCCAGTACTGATCTCCTTTAGGATGGACTGGTTGGATCTCCTTGCAGTCCAAGGGACTCTCAAGAGTCTTCTCCATCATCACAGTTCAAAAGCATCAATTCTTCAGGGCTCAGCCTTCTTCACCGTCCAACTCTCACATCCATACATGACTACTGGAAAAACCATAGCCTTGATTAGATGGACCTTTGTCAGCAAAGTAATGTCTCTGCTTTTCAATATGCTATCTAGGTTGGCCATAACTTTCCTTCCAAGGACTAGGTGTCTTTTAATTTCATGGCTGCAATCACCATCTGCAGTGATTTTGGAGCCCCGCCCCCCCAAAAGTCTGACACTGTTTCCCCATCTATTTGCCATGAAGCGACAGGACCAGATGCCATGATCTTAGTTTTCTTAATGTTGAGCCTTAAGCCAACCTTTTCACTCTCCTCTTTCACTTTCATCAAGAGGTTCTTTAGTTCCCCTTCACTTTCTGCCATAAGGGTGGTGTCATCTGCATATCTCAGGTTATTGATATTTCTCCCAGCAATCTTGATTCCAGCTTGTGCTTCCTCCAGCCCAGCATTTCTCATGATGTACTCTGCATAGAAGTTAAATAAGCAGGGTGACAGTATACAGCCTTGATGTACTCCTTTTCCTATTTGGAACCAGTCTGTTGTTCCCTGTCCAGTTCTAACTGTTGCTTCCTGACCTGCATACAGGTTTCTCAAGAGGCAGGTCAGATGGTCTGGTATTCCCATCTCCTTCAGAATTTTCCACAGTTTATTGTGATCCGCACAGTCAAAGGCTTTGGCAGAGTCAATAAAGCAGAAGTAGGTGTTTTTCTGGAACTCTCTTGCTTCTTCGATGGTCCTTAGGCTCCTTGTAATGTGTTTCAGCCCTTCTGCTTCTGGCGGAGGGGCCTGCCAGCGCCTTGCCCCAGGCGGGGACTTGGGAGCCCCTGGCCTTGGCTTGCCGTGTCGGGACCGTGTCTTCTGTGCTCCCGGCTTGGTTCCTGTTTGCAGGGAAGCTGGGCCGTGTCTGGTCTCGAGATAAAATGTCTGGTTTCACCTGGTAGCCAGACAAAGCCTGAGGGAGCCTTAGATGGGATCTGCCCATGGGGGGCCAGGGGAGGGTGCTGGCGTGGGCTCTGCCTTTGGACCCTACTGCACAGCCCCAGTGGCCTGCCAGCTTCGAGCAGGCGAGGACTGCCAGCTGCTCTGGCATCTGTTGGTGTTGCCCGTGGCTTCTGCTGCAACAAGAGACCAAGACTTCATGCTTAGAACTGCACAGGTTCAGTACCTTGTCGTTGGAGGTCAGAGCACAAAGTGGGTCTCACTGGGCTGGGATCAGGGCTGGGCTCCTTCGGAGGCCCTGGAGATGGGTCTGGGTCTTCGCCTGGTTTGGTTTCTCAGGCTGCCTGCTCCCTCGGCTCCTGGCCCCGCCTCCGTCCTCAGAGCCAGCAGTGCTGCTGGTCTTCAAGGCCTTCTCTGACTCCGTCTTCCTCCCTTTCACGGGTCCTTGTGGTTCCACTGGAGAGGCCAGGCAGCTCTCCCCAAGGCACGGCCCGGTGACCAGGAACCCTCGCTGCCCTTTGCCCCGTGTCGCAGCGTGTTTGCGGTGGGTGGATGCGCTGAGCAGGGGGCTGCGGGGTGAGAAGCACGTGGCTGCCTGGTGAGAGGCCGGGGCTCGGGGGCCAGAGGCGGGTTCAGACCCTAGTCCAGCTCCTCAGAAGCTGTGGGGAACAGGGTGAGTTTCCTGTGGCTCCGTCTCCTCAGACAAAACACAGGCCATTGATAGTGGCTCCCTCACAGACGGGCTGTGCTCTGGAATGAGGGCAGACGTGCCGGCAGGGTGCCTGGGCTCTGGGGAGCACACTCCGCGTTCTCCAGCAGCAGAGTGTCCTGGAGATGGCTCTTGGGTATGTGGACGGATGAACACCAGGGCGAGGGCACCCACTGCCTGGCAGTGCCCCTCCCCCTAACTTCCCTAAGCTGTTTAAGGGTCCCTGAGATGGGATTGGCCAAAAAGCTCAGTCGGTTTTTTATGTAGGATGTTACGGAAAAACTTGAACAATTTTTTTGCCCAACGCAATAGATAAAAGTGCCAAGTGGAGAACTCCTTGTAGAACCTTTATCCCCGCAGAGCAGTTCACAGGGCCTGATGGAGCCCTGACAGACAGCCCTCAAGGGCCCTGTGTGTACAGACACTGCAGACCCCGGGCTGGGGGAGGTGATGGCCCGGAGGTGAGCAGAGGCCTCGGGCAGACAGTTCGCTGGAGCAGGCCGTGGTCAGGGCTCTACACCTTAACAAAAGCTGACGTGTTTGGGTTTGCACCCTCTTCCCTTCAAATGGTGCTGCTGATCCTTCTAACATCCATGAAAGGGAGTTTTTCTCATCTGTAAACTAAGGCTTGGAGAATTGATTTATCTAAGGTCACGTGGTTAATCACAGTGGTAGTTACGAGCTGGGCCTCTGGAAACCCTCAGGCATGGGTTTGAATCCTGATGGCCCTGTAGCCAGGGTGTCTTGGAGCCCGTTCTCTCAACTTTAACTGCTCCATCCATAAACCAGAGATGGTACTGGAGTGCCATGCCCTGTCCTGGGGTTGTGCAGGTTAAATGGGGTGATCTGTGGGAAGCACCGGGTGCCCAGTGAGCACTTGGCAAGTGTCGGGTGGGCCGTGGGGGCACGAGCTGCCAGGTGGAAGCTGTCTGGTGTGAAGTTGCCTTTGGGAGAGGAGGTTTGATTGGGATCTCAAAGACCAGTGAGGTGGGGTGGAGGAGAGCTGCAGACAGAAGCGGTGCGGGAAGGGCCTGCATTTGAAGCAGCGTCTGCTGCAACCCAGCTCCAGCGTCTCCTCTCTAGGTGTGTGGAGCGGAGAGGAGGCGGCGAGGGCCGCCGGGGGCCTCTGCAGATGGGGGCCAGTGCAGCCTTCATCTTGTGGCCTGTGTGTGGCCTGCTCGATGCCCAGTCGTGTCCACCTCTTTGCGACCCGTGGACTAGCCCGCCAGGCTCCTCTGTCCGTGGGCTCCTCTGTCTGTTTTCTGCAGGCAAGAGTACTGCAGTGGGCTGCCATTTCCTCCTCCAGGGCATCTTCACGACCCAGGGATGAAGCCACATGTCTTGCGTCTCCTGCATGGCAGGCAGGTTCTTTACCACTGACACCACCTGGAGAGCCACCTCCTTGGCCGTGGGACCTGTTAAGGGGTTTTGAGCAGGCAGGGAAGCAGAAGCCTGCCACAGGGACTGTTGTTTGAGGGACGTGGGTGTGGGGTCCACACGGGGCGGTGGGGCTGCCAGCACTTGGTGGCTTCTGGGGAACTGATGCGCTCCAGCCAAACGGATTTAACACAAGGGTGCCAGTGATGCGGTGGGAACGTGGACGCAAAAGACAGAAGCGCGCCCACCTTGGCGTCTGCCTCCTGTGTCCTGAAAGGGAGCCAGACAGCCAGACAGAGAAGTGGGTGAGTGCTTCCTTGGGTAACTGCTGTGCAGGTGACCAAAGTAGCTAATGTAACATCGGTTGAGAACAGGGAGGGGGTCCAGGGACGCCTTCTCTGATGGGATGGCCCTTGAGCCGAGACTGGAAGGATGGTTTCCTGAAGAGTTGGGACAGGTGTTTCAGACAGAAAGGGGTGCGCACGCTGGACCCCACGGCAGGAGGGAGCAGGCTGTGGTCCAGGGACAGAGGAACAGGAAAGACCAGAGGGGCTGGGGCCCAACGACGTGTGGGAGAAGGTACGAGACGATGGAGAAGTAGGCGAGAGTTTGGTAGCACAGAGTCTGGAGCTGACTGTGGCTCTGGCTCTACTTTTTCCCTCTACTGGGTTACTCCGATCAGCGTAAGCCCTTAGCGTGTTACTTCTCATCTTAAAAAAACCCAAACCTCCTGGGGTCCCCTAGCTCTTCACATCTGTTGTATTTCTTTGCTTCCTTTCATAGTAGAACCCATCACAATTGTCTGCTGGCTGTCTTCAGTATAAACCAATGTCCCTCCTCTCTTCCTTTCTTTTTCTCAAAGCTTTTAACATTAAGAACTGCTCATACCTAGAAGTATAAGAATAGTTCAGTGCACCTCAGAACGCACCCTCCACCCTATTCAGTGTTATTGTTTTGACCACATTTGCTTTGAGGCTTTTTCTATATATACATCCTTTTTTTCCCCCTGATCTACTTGAAAGTAAATTGCATGACATTCTACCTGTAAATACCTCTTCACAGATCTTCTTAAAAGCAAGGATTTTCTCTTTTAAAATCACAATATAGTGATCAAGGGCAGGAAATTTAACATTGAAAATATAACCCATATTCACATTTTACCCATAGTTCCTGAAAGGTGCTTTTTAAAGATTTATGTGCAGTAAGAGTCACTCTTTTTGATGTGTAGTTCTGAATTTTGACAAATACATATGGGTCTGTAACCACTGCTGCCATCAGGATATAACCTAGTCCCACCCCCACCGTCCCGCTTCCCCTGTGCAGTCTGTGCCTTCCCCACCCCCAGCCCTTGGCAGCCGCTGGTCCCGTCCTCTGTGCTCAGAGCTGCGTCTTGCCCACAGTGCCATGTCAGTGGAAACTTGCAGCAGACAGGTCCGCTCCCTCGCTCAGGGGCTGGTTTTGGAAGCCGGTCCCCTTTCTTCACTGCGTGGACCGCCGCAGGAGGAGCATACTGGCTGGCTTACCGCTCACCCGTTGTTCCAGGTTTAGTGAGCTGCGCTGTATAAAGTGGTTTTCACATCGGCATGAAGGCTAGTGTGCGAACCTGAGCTTTTACTGCTCTTCAGAGGAGAATCGCTGGGCTGAGTGCTGCACGTCTGACTTTGTCAGGAGACGGCCGAGCTCTCTTCTAGCTGTGCCTTCGTGTGTTCCCAGCAGCAGCGTGTGAGAGTCGCAGTTTCCGTGACCTGGTGGCGGGTGGTCTGGCATCAGGCTCCGCTCTGGCCTCCCAGTGTGTAAGCAGCGGCGCCTCGCTGTGGGCCTCAGCCAGCGTTTCCGCCACGGTACTTCGCGTCTCTGCGCGCTCACCGTCTCTCCCTCTCCTTTGTCTCTCTGATGGCATGTTCTTATCTTTTGCCCAGTTTAAAAATATTCATTTCTTGTCATCTTTTTATTTTTAAATTGACATATACTTGACTTATGTTAATTTCAGGTGCACAACATAATGATTCAGTATTTGTATACGTTGCAAAATGGTCACCACAGTAAGTCTGGATGCCATCTGTCACCATACAAAGTCACAAAAAATGGTTTTGTGTGATGAGAACTTTTAAGATTTACTCTTAGCAACTTTCAGGTATGCAGTCCAGTATTGCTGGCTACACTCACTGTGCTGGACATTAAATCCCTGTGACTCACTCCTTTTATAGCCTCTTCACCCCTTTTACCCATGTTTCCCTCCCCTCTGGCAGCCCCCAGTCTGTTCTCTGTGTATGAGTTTTGTTCATTTGTTTTATATTCCACATATAAGTGAAATCATACAGTATTTGTCTTTCTTGGTGTATTTCACGTAGCATAATACCCTCAAGTTCTGTCTGTATCATCACACATGGCAAACTTTCGTTCTTTTCTGTGGCTGAGTACCATTCCATTGCATACGCGTGCACACGCTCACACACACACCTTTTTCTGTTCATTTGTTCACACTACTCCCTGCCCGCTTCTTTAAAAATAGACCCAAAGCCTCTAGGTGCGTGGTGGACCTGGAGCTGCCCCTCTGGCTGAAGCTCCAGGGCAGGTAGCCAGGCCTTCTCCACAGGAAGCCTGGGAGTGTCCCGCCTGAGGTCTGCGGTGCCCTGCAGGTGGTGTCCTTCAGGTCCGCATGGCCCAGAAACGCAGGCCCCCCCTTGGGCACCAGAGCTCAGGGGATGTCCCCTGTGGGGGCTAAATGTGCCCACAGCTTTAGCAGGGCCACAAGGGAGTGTGAGGCTGGGCATGCCTGCCTGCTTTAGCGGGGGCAGGGGGTAGCATGGAGGCGGGGCCCGCCCCCTGGTGCTCACAGGGTAGAGAGGGCGTCCACCCAGGAGGCTGGCCAGTGCCTCCATCCCGGGAGAGCCCCGCGGCCCCGTCCATGCCACAGATGATGTGCGGCTGACCAGTCGGCCTCTCCACGTGTGGTCCAGGCACCAGCCAACGCTCTCACTGCTTTTGCCTGGGGTCCTGAGGCCAGTGAGGCTGCCCGCGAGCCCTTTCAGACTGGATTCTCTGGCTAGACAGTTACCCTGTCCATCCTGCTTCTAACAGCTCCCTCCTTGTCCTAGAACACAGCAGGGAATCTCTTGTATTTTGGGGGGTCTCTTTCGGGTTCACAGTTCGGCCCCTGCTCCTGCTGGCACTGTTTCTGGGCCTCCCCCTGGGGCCCCTGCTCACCCCACGAGTTTCCGTCAGCCCACTTGGCCCAGCGAAGCCGGACATCCTTTTTGCAAACGTGTATGTCTCAGGCTTAGCATGACCCCCCAAAATAAAAGGAATACATGTTAAAAAAGAGTGGCATGTCCGGTCCCTCTGGGATGGAAGTTCTGTTGTTGTTCAAAGCCAGGTGCGTGGGGGTCTGTCTCAGTGCGGGTCCCGGGGTTGGGGGGCCCGGTGGGAGATGCACCCCTCTCCACAGCGAGAGGCACCACGTTTGTGAGATGCCCCGCTTGTGGCCTCTCTGCTGGGGATGGGGCTTTGGTGAGACAGCGTCTCTGCCTCTTTTTTTTTTTTTATTAGTTTTGCCAAACAATGACATGATATCACCATGGGTTTACATATGCTCCCCCTCCAGAATCCCCCTCCCTCCTCCCTCCCCCCAGGAAATCTCGTTGCACCAGCCCCAAGCATCAATCCTGGGCTGGCGATTGATTAGACATATGATAATTAACATGTTTCAATGCCATTCTCCCATATCATCCCACCCTTTCCCTCATCCGCAGAGTCCACAAGTCTATTCTATACATCTGCGTTCCTTTTGCTGTCTCGCATGCTGGGTTCTCGTTACCGTCTTTCTAAATTCCATATGTATGCGTTAATATACTGTATTGTTGTTTTTGCTTCTGGCTTACTTCACTCTGGATAATGGGCTCCAGTTTCATCCATCTGAGTAGAACTGATTCAAATGAATTTTTTTTAATGCTGAGTAATATTCCATTGTGTATATGTACCACAACTTTCTTATCCATTCATCAGTTGATGGGCATCTAGGTTGCTTCCATGTCCTGGCTATTGTAAATAAAGCAGCGAAAACATTGGGGTACACGTGGCTCTTTCAATTCTGGTTTCCTCGGTGTATATGCCCAGCAGTGGGATTGCTGGATCATATGGCAGGTCTATTTGCAGTTTTTTAAGGAATCTCCACGCTGTTTTCCATAGTGGCTGTACTAGTTTGCAATCCCACCAACAGTGTAAGAGAGTTCCCTTTTCTCCACATCCTCTCCAGCATTTATTACTTGTAGATTTTTGGATTGCAGCCATTCTAAGCGGTGTAAAGTGATATCTCATTGTGGTTTTGATTTGTGTTTCTCTGATAATGAGTGATGTTGAGCATCTTTTCATGTGTTTGTTAGCCATTTTTATGTCTTCTTTGGAGAAATGTCTGTTAAGTTCTTTGGCCCACTTTTTGATTGGGTCGTTTATTTTTCTAGAATGGAGCTGCAGGAGTTGCTTGTATATTTTTGAGATTAATTGTTTGTCCGTTGCTTCATTGGCTATTATTTTCTCCCATTCTGAAGGCTGTCTTTTCACCTTGCCTCTTTTATCCTTTGTTGCCAAGGGACTTGTCCCGTATGTAGCTATAGATTGGGTGTGTCCTGTGATAGGTGGTGAGGTCAGGGTCTTCTTACACTACCATCTTGAACCAGCTCCATTTCTTTTCCTCTTCTTGATCTTTTGATAGCTCCTTATTTTATGGACACAAGTCCTATGTCAGAAATTTGACGTGCAAATACAGTTGACCCTTGAACAACATGGAGGTCAGAGACACAACCCCCTGCACAGTTGAAAATCTGAATGTAGCTTTACAGTTGGTCCTCTGTCTCCACCTTTCTGCATCTTTGGATTCAGCCGTGGGTAGCACAGTACTGTCGTGCGTGTTTGTTGAGAAACCCGCATGTCAGTGGACCTATGCAGGTCACGTTTCTGCATCTCTCAAGGGTAAACTGCATTTTCTGCCATCCTGTGGCTTGTCTTTGGAATTTTCATTGACAGTGTCTTTCAGAAAGCAGGGGTTTCAGTTCTGATGAAGTCTAGAATGCACGCTTTCACTTTGTGGGCCCTACTTTTGATGTTGTATCTGAGAACACACAGACGCTCTCAGATGAAGTCGTAGAGATTCTCCCTTTTGTTGTCTCCTGTAAGTCTTGCAGGTTTTTTTTTTTGTTGTTGTTTTATAATTACGGTTTACATAATTCATTCCGAGTTAATGTTTGTACTAGAGGTGAAGAATGGGTTGAGGTTTTTCTTTTAAAACCTCTCAGGGCTTCAGTTTTTTCCAGCATTGTTTGTTGAATAGCCTGTCTTTCATCACTGAAATGTCCTTGTGTCTTTGTCAGATCAGTTGGCTGTATTTGTCTCAGTCTGTTCCTGGGTGTTTTCCACTGATCCGAGTGCCCATTCTCTCACCAAGACTGCACTCTCTTGATTACTATAGGTCTGTAGTAGGTCTTGGAATCACATTATATAAGTCTTCCAGCTTTGTTCTTCTCTTTCAGAAATTGTAGTTTCTTTGTTTTCTTGTATACATTTTGGAATCATCTTGTTGATAGCTAAAACAAAAATCCTACTGGGATTTTGAGGGAGTCAGTGAAAGTCGCTAAGTTGTGTCCATCTCTTTGCGACCCCGTCGACCGTAGCCTGCCCTACTTCTCCGTGCATGGGATTCTCCAGGCAAGAATGCTGGAGTGGATAGCCATTCCCTTCTCCAGGGGATCTCCCCAGCCCAGGGACCGAACCCACGTCTCCTGCACTGCAGGCAGATTCTTTACCATCTTAGTCACCGGGGAAGCCTGATTTTGATTGGGATGAAATCTGAAGGTCGATTTAGGGAGAATTAACACCTTAATGATGCTGAATCTTCTAATCCATGAACACAGCAAATCTATTTATTTATTTAGGTTTTCTTTGATTTCTTTCATCAATGTTTGTAGTTGTTAGCCTATTGTATTCAGTATAACATGTTTTGTTAGATTTATACCAAAGGATTTTATAGTTTTTGATGTTATTGTAAAAAATTTTGATTTCCAGCTGTTTATTTCTAGTTTATAAAATACACTTGATTTTTAAAATATTGAACTTATCTCATGGGAGTTGTCCAAGCCCAGTTATTACTACTAGGATATTTTTTGTAAGTTCTTTGGGATTTTCTCTATAGACATTGTGTCTTCTGCAAACAGGAACAGTTTTATATTCTTTTCCAGTTTATATGCTCTTTATTTCATAATTTCCTTGCCTTATAGTACTGGCTAGAACTTCCAGTTAATTGAGTGGTGAGACTTGACCTCCTTGTCTTAACTCCTGATCTTAGGAGGAAAACTTAAATATATAATTTGTAGGGTTTTTTTTCTTTGAAGAGGCCTTTTTTTAGGTTAAGAAAATTCTCTTTTATCCCTAGTAGTTGAGAGCTTTTATTATAAGTTTATGTTAATTTTATCCAATTTTTAAATTTTTTGCATCTACTGAGATGGTCAAGTAGTTTTTCTTCTTTCTTCTGTCAATAGGTTGAATTATATTAATTAAAAAATCTTAAACCAGCTTTACATTTCTGGAAAAAGCCCCATTTAGTCGATGAATATTGGGCAGATCCTCTAGAGAAGGAACTTGCAACCCACTGCGGTATCCTTGCCTGGGAAGTCCCGTGGACAGAGGAGCCTGGTGGGCCGCAGCCCCTGGCGTCACAAAGAGCTGGACATGGACACAGCTCAGCGACCAAACAGCAGAAATCAACAAAGTATTCTTTTTATATATTGCTGAGTTTGCTGATGTTTTATTCAGAATTTTGTTCATCAAAGACTTTGGTTCGTGTTTTTCTTTTTTTGTAGTGTCTTTGATTTGGTCGTCATATCATGAGATATGATACCTTATCTTCGGCTTTCTGGAAGATGTCGTATACAATTATAATCGTTTTTCCCCTTAAATTTTTGGGAGCATTTACCAGTGAAGCTAGTTGGTCTAGAGTCCTCTACATTGGGAGGTCTTCAACTCCCCATCTCTTTAACAGTCGCGGTGCTGTTCAGGTCTCATGTTCCTTCTTGAGGGAGGTGCGTGGGTGACGTCTCTGAGGGGACTCCCTCTCCAGCTGTGTCGTCACGCTGTCGGTCACACAGCTGTCGTGACCCTTCCCTGCCACTCTCTTCGTGTGTGTGGTGTCGGAGCGGCGCCACCTGGTTCCTGACAGCAGCCCTTGGTGTCTCGCCTCTTTTGTCCTCAGTCTGACCAGAGGTTTATCAGTTTATTAATCATTTCAAAGAACCAGCTTATGGCTTTATTGACTTTTCTCTGTTGCTTTCCTGTTGATTTTGTTCTTTATTTCCATCCACTGCTTGCTTTGAATTTAAGGCCTTCTTCTTTTTCCAGTTTCTGAAGGTGGAAGCTTACTTGAAACATGTTTTCTTTTTCCCAAATATAAACCTTTAATGATATAAATAGTGTTGGAGAAGACTCTTGAGAGTCCTGGGTGGACTGCATGGAGATCAAAACAGTCAGTCCTAAAGGAAACTAATCCTGAATATTCTTTGGAAGGACTGATGCTGAAGCTAAAGCTCCAGTACTTTGGCCACCTGATGGGAAGATCTGACTCATTAGAAAAGACCCTGATGCTGGGAAAGATTGAGGACAGGAGAAGCAGGCAGCGGAGGATGAGATGGTTGGATGGCATCACTGACTTGATGGACATGAGTTTGAGCAAGCTCCGGGAGATGGTGATGGACAGGGAGGCCTGGCTGTAGTCCATGGGGTCACCAAGAGTTGGACACGACTGAGCAACTGAACCACAACAGCGCTATAAATCCCAAGTACTGTTTTAGCTGCATCTCCCAAGTTTTTAGATTCTACTTTAATTTTCATTTAGTTTAAATATTTTCTAATTTTTTCCTTTGACCCAGGCACCATTTTAACTTAATTTTCACACATTTAGAGATTTTCCAGATGTCATTCTGATTGTGACTTCTTTTAATCCCTTATGATCAGAGGACATGCTTTAAATGCCTCAAGTCAGTGCTGCACGAGAAGACAGGACGCAGAACAGCCAGCCAGCTCGCCCTCCCGTGGGTTGCTTCTCTCAGTTTGACTTTTCTCCTCAATCTGTGACTTGTTTTCCTTGCTTTTCAGAGTCTCCAGGGGGTTGCTCTTTGTGTGTTGTCAAACTTGCTGGTTATCTCCATGGCATGGAGGGCTACGGTGCGCTCACCTTGCCTTGACTGGTACAGAAGCGTGTTGCCGATGCTCTGTGGGAGTCCGCTCCTCACTGATCCAGGGTCAGAAAACGTGCGTTGTGTTGGTGGCCATGCCCTTTCATCCTCAGCGCTCCCTTGGCGTTGCTTTTTGTTTTGTAGAGAGCTGATGTTTCTGCAGAGCAGGCTCAGCTCCGTGGAACCTCTCTCCCACCCATCAGGCCTCCCTCCTCGCCCCCCTCCTCGCCCCCCTGCTCGACCCCCTCCTCGCCTCCCCCTCACCTTCCCAGGGAAACTCTCTTGCCCGCTGGCTCTGTGCTGCTTCATCCAGTAGGCGTTTCTTTGTTGTCATCGTGAGTTCTCAGCACATGCGGTTCTCTGCTTCCTGGAATGCTTCTTCTGACTGGGCTCCGAGACAGCCCCTCTGGGTCCCTGCTCACCCCCATGGCCGCTGCTTCCTGTCCCCCTGTTGGTCCCTCTCGAGGCCCGGCCTCCACACCTTAGCATCCCCTCAGACGTGAGTCTTCCTCTGCACGGAGTCCCTGCACGATCTCACCACCCCGAGTCTGCAGCTCCACCCTTGCACTAGGGCCCCCCAGGTAGAGTCCAGCTGCCAACACAGGAGCCATAAGAGACCCCAGGGGCGGGGGGGTTGATCCCTGGGTCGGAAGATCCCTGGAGGAGGGAATGGCAGCCCACTCCAGTGTTTGCACCTGGAGAGTCCATGGACGGAGGGGCCTGGGGGCTGCGGCCCCCAGGTCCCAAAGCGTGAGACGTGACTGAAGCGTCTTAGCCTGGGTGCACACCCGTTTGCTGCTGCTCAGTCACAGCCCCAGCTCAGGCAGCTGTAAACTCTGCCTAAGGCACCCTCCTGTGTGTCTGGCAGGCGTCTCAGACTTCATCATGTCCAAGATCAAGTTCCCAATTTCCTCCCTATCCGAAACCTGTCCCTTCCGTAGTCTTCATCTTAGTGAATGCATACGTCATTCTGGTTTTGGGGGTAAAAATCTCGGCATTGCACTGTATTCCTCATCTTGTCTCACACTCTGTCATACCCGTCTTTCCTCAGTACATCCAGAATCTGACGACTTCTCGCCTTCTCGGTGGTTGGTTACCAGCTTAGTGCAGGCCAGCGCCATCTTTCACTTCTCTCCCTCCTGCTTCTCCTCTGCCCTCGTGGTCTGTACTTCACATCAGCCCAGTGCTCCTTTCTAGAGCTCAGGTCAGATGGCATTCATTCCCCGGCTCAAACCCATAGTGGTTTCTCACAGCTCGGAGCACAACAAAACCACCAAGAGCCCAACCGAGGTCTTCAGTGCCCTTCCCCTTGCCCACTGTGCCCCCCACGTTGGCTTCTGGGCTGCGTGTAGATCACAGCTGGAAGTGCTGCCTCAGGGCCTCTGCACGCGCTGTTCCTGTAGCTTGGAACGCCTCGCTGTCCGACTGAGTCCCGTTCTCTGCTCGGCTGTCACTCTGTGAAGAGGCCCTGTTAAGAACAGCGCCAAGCCTCTGTGCCCCGTACACTCCGTGTTTCTTTTAACAGGCTCTCTTTGTCTTTACTGCACTAATCCCGCCTGGCATGACACATTTGATCCGGTGCTTACAGATAGCCTTTCTCAGCAGGGTGTAAGCCCTAGGAGGGCAGGAGCCGTGTCAGCGTGATCTGGACCATAGTGCCCAATGGGGTTCGTGTTGAGCCGTAGATGACTCAGTAAAGCGCTTCAGTCTCTGTCCTGGGGTGGGCTCCGTGGGCTCAGACTCTCTCCCTGCAGTCATGGTCCAGGGGTGGATGGCCCCTGGCTCCCCATCCTCAAGTTCCCAGGCCAGGGCAGCTGGAGCACCCACTTGGAGGCCCCTAGGTGAGCAGCTTGGTCCACCATCACAGTGGACATCAACCTGCCCACACCCCCTGTGATTCCAAACGCCAGGGGCGAGGGAGCGGTTCTCAGTTGCCCGGCTCTTGAGTGCAGAGGGGTCGGTGGTACAGCCTGCTGTCCTCCAGGCGCCTGATTGCTCCGTCGCTCTGGGTGCCAGCAGGCAAGGGCGGAGGCCGGGGGTGTTGGCTCCATCTCGCTCCTTCTCTCTGCTCTCCCCATCTGCTATCAGGGCGAGTTCAGGGAAGCCTAATCGTGGCCCCAGGTTTGGTGACAGCGGGTGGCTGCTGGCCAGGACCAGGGCCAGGCGGCTGCCGTGCTCTGCAGTGACAGGCCGATGCCGCTGCCCTTCAGAAGTGGAAGCAGGCGCACCGCTGGTGGAGTGATGGCTCTGGAATGTGGCCTCGGGCCGAACTGCCTCCCGGGGTATGTCTCTCATGTGAGACACACATGCGCACCCTTGGTACCAGGTCTTCTGAGTGTGTGACACCTTGCCTTCTGCAAGGGGATCTCGTGATCTCTCCTTTGTCCCCACATCCACGGGGTTTGCTCCTTAATCTTTGCTTGGAGTACAAGGCGTGCTCTTTACTGTGTGGCTGTGAGCGTTCTGACAGGCGCGTACGGTTGTATGCCCGCCACCGCAGGCAGGATGGGGCCTCACCCCAGTGCCTCCGTTCCCCTCGGGTCAGCCCTTTGCCACCTCTGGCTGCTGAGGGCCACTGATTTGTTCTGTCTTGATAGTTTTGCCTTTTCCAAAATGTCGTATGAATGGGAACTCCTGCAGGACGCATCTTTTTAGTCTGACTTCTTTCGCATTTGAGCTTAATGCATTTGAGAATTATTCATGTTATCATGTGTATCAGTTTTTCCTTTTTATTGCTGAGTGTTAATTCATTGAATGGAGGTTTGTCTGTGCCTCTCCAGTGGATGTTTAGGCTGTTTCTACACTTGGGTGATTATGGATGAAGCTTCTAAAGACGTGAACATGTGTTTTTTGTGCAGACAGAAGCTTCTGTTTCCTTGGTAAGGCCCTGGAGTAGAGACACCAGGCTGTATGGTAGGTGTCTATCTGACTTTCTGAGCAGCTGCAGACTGTTTTCTAAGGTGGCAGTGCAGCCTCGCATTCCCACCAGCAGCGTGTGTGTGGGTCCGGGTTCCTCCACCTCCTTGTCAGCTCTTTATAGTCAGCCTTCAACTTCAGTCATTCTCAGAGGTGTGCAGGGGTATCATCAGGTTTTTAGTCGTCGTTTTCCTAATGACATTGAGCATCTTTCCATGTGTATATTTGCCATTCCTATGTTGTCTTTATGAAGTGTTTACTAGTTAGGAGACCCAACCAGTCCATCCTAAAGAAGATTGGTCCTGGGTGTTCTTTGGAAGGACTGATGCTGAAGCTGAAGCTCCGATACTTTGGCCACCTGATGTGAAGAGCTGACTCATTGGAAAAGACCCTGATGGTGGGAAAGATCGAGGGCAGGAGGAGAAGGGGACAACAGAGGATGAGATGGTTGGATGGCATCACTGGCTCAATAGACATGAGTTTGGGTGGGCTCCGGGAGTTGGTGTTGGACAGGGAGGCCTGGTGTGCTGCAGCTCATGGGGTCGCAAAGAGTCGGACATGACTGAGCGACTGAACTGGTGTTTAAATCTCTTACCCATTTAAGAAATTGGGTTATTTTCATATTATTTGGTTTTGTGAGTCCTTTTTGTTTGTTGGATAAAAGCTCTTTATCAGGTATGTGGTTTGTAACTGTTTTCTCCCCGTCTGTATCTTGTATTTTATTCTCTTAGTAATTTCTTTTCAAGAGCAAAAGTTCTTAAGTTTGATGAAGCCCAGCTTCTCAGTTCCCCCTTTTCTCAGTCAGGCGGTTAATGTTGCATCTTAGAAGACTTTGAGATCACAGTGATTTTTCTGCTATGTTTTCTTTCAAAAGTTTTATAGTTTTAGGTTCGATATTTAGGTTCATGATCTATTTTGAGTTAATTTTGAAGTATGAGGGATGGATTAAAGACTATTTTTTTTTTGCATGTGGGTCTGTAGTTGCTCCCTGCCGTTGATTGTAAAGACTCTTTTTCCTTATGTCATTGTTTTTGCACCTTGTCGAAGATCAGTTGACATTTTTTGTGTGGATTTATTTCTGGACTCTCCACCCTGTCCTGTAGATCTACGTGAGTATCCTCTTACCAATACCACAGTCTTGGCTAGTACAGTCTTTATAGTTAAGTCTGAAAGTCAGGTGGTGGCCACGCTGCCTTCTCAGTGTGTGTGTTTCTTTTAGTTGCCCTTACTTTATGGGTGAGGAGGCTGACCACACTCATGATTAGTTGTCTCTCTTACAGCCTCTTGTATATAGTCTGTTCGATACTCGGAACATGCTCAAAACCCACATCTTCTCATCAGCCTAGCCTGATGCTCGGTGTGTTCTCTGAAATCTGGTTCGGGTTCAAGTCACAGCCCTGCTTTCACTAGTTGTGTGGCCCTGGAGGGGTGGTTGTGATCTCCGTAAGCCACAGCTTCCCTCTCTGTCAACGAGTGTCGTGATGGTACTTGCCAGATAGATTGTGTTGAAAGTGAAATAGTACAGATTGTGGTGAAAATGGAATGGGGCTGTTTTCTGGGTGAAACCCAATTGAATTGTTGATATCTGGTCATTTTTGATGGACACACTTGACTGTTAGCCTCACTCGACCTAACATTCAGCCTGGCAGCGCCAGACGGGTGAGAGGGTCTCCTGCAGAGGTGGTCGCCGCAGATGCCCGCGCCTCCGTCATCATCCCTGCTGCTGCTCCTGTTGTCTCACTGTCACTGCTGAGGGTGGTGGCCCCTGCAGCCGAAGCTTTGTCTTCCGCGTCTCCTCAGTCAGCAGCCGGAGTCCACCGAGTCGCCCCGAGTGGCGAGCTTCTTAGGAGCCTGCAGTGTGAGTGGGCCTCGGGGAGCAGAGTGCCCACTCGGGCAGAAGGCGTGCCAGGTGCGGGAGGAGCAGCTCCGTGGGGAGTGGGCGGGTGGACTGGCCGGACACCCCAGGCGGGGCCTATTAGGCGGACTTTATAGAGTGAGTGGACGTTTGGAAGAACCTTCCAGGCGCAGGTCACGGCTTGTGCAGAGGCCTGGAAAGGGGAGCAGAGGAATTCAGGGGAGCCTGAGGTTTGACCTCGGTGGGGAGAAGCCAGTGGTGGCCTCGAGTGGGTTCGTAGTCACCCCCGTCCTCTCCCTCCACAGGTGGCCAGACCTCCCCCCGCCTCCACCATGTCTGCGAGGACCATCATCATCGACCACGGGTCTGCCTTTCTGAAGGCTGGCCTGTCGGGCGGGAATGAGCCGCAGCTGGTCTTGCCCAGTGTCGTGAACTACATCCCCTGCCGGGAGAACCCGGGCCCCAGCTATGCCCGGCGGCGCGTGAGTCTCGGCATCGACGTTTACAGACCCGACACCTTCAGCTACCCCGTGCAGCGGGGCCGCGTCGTCAACTGGGAGGGCGTGGAGCACATCTGGTCATTTGTCCTGGAGAAGCACCGGCTGGAGCACGAGGACTGCCCTGTGATCGTCACAGAGAGCCCCCTGAGGGAGCCCGCGGACCGGCAGAAGACCCTGGAGGTAGGTCTTCTCGGGCGGCCCCTCCAGGGAGCGGCGGCGCTGTGCGCAGACCCGCGTGGGCACGGGAGCTCCGCCTTCTGAAGCATCCGTGCCGTGAATACGGACTGCCCCGAGTGTGTGCCCAGCACGTGTGTTAGGGGAGCGGGGGCTCACAGAGGTGCTTCTGGGGAAGCAGGCATAGCAGGCCAACGCTCTGTGAACAGGGTGCGGTGGGGAGGCAGGGCTCTGGGTACTCACGGGCTCCTAAGTGTTCACAGAGCATCTTCTGGCCCTCAAAGAGCTTATGTTCTAGGGGAAGGCTTGACTGTGAATAAGTTAACAAAAATTCCACGTAGTAATCAGTTCTAAAACCAAAATGCAATGGGGTGATAACTGACTGAGGGGAAGAAGGGGAGCCCCTTTGAAGAAGGTGATCAGGGAGGCCTTCTCTGGGAGGCTGGAGCCCAGCAAACTAGGGAGGGTGGCAGGAGGGAGACAGGGGCCGGATCTCATAGGTCAGGTAGGCTGTGGGATGTGGTTGGATTTTAATCTAAATCAAGGGTTGGCAAACTATAGCCAGCTGGTCAAATGTGGCTTGCCATCTGTCTTTATAAATGAAAATTTATTGAGACATAGCCACGCCTGCTCATTTACATATCACCTGTGGCTGCTTTCACCCTGCAGCAGCAGAACTGAGGAGTTGGAAAGAGACTGTAGCTCATAAAGCCTAAAAAATACTTAGCGTTGTAGGTCTGCTAGATAAAATACATGGTAGATTGGAATTCCCCATCAACAGCGAATAATGTTTCACTATATCAAATATTGAATAGGATATAGTGAAACATTATTTGTTGTCCGTCTAAAATTCAGATTTAATTGGGCATCTTGTATCTTTATCTGCCACATCTGGCACCCTGAAGCATTTGTAGGAAATGTTTGCCAGCCTCTGCTCTGAGTGAATATGGGGCTCCTGCAGGGCTTTAGGTGGGGTGAGGGGGTCACATTAGATTTTTATCTGAGAAGGAGGACCTTGGCTTCTTTATGAGGAATGGATGGTAAGGGGACAATAGTCTGAGCATAGGAACGGACAGAGCTCCCACCTCTGGAGGGAAGAAGGTGGGCCTGCAGAGCGGCTAGGCGGCCGGAGGCTACAGAGCTGGGCCAGTAGAGCCTTTCTGCTCTGTGGTGTCAGAGCCCTGGGGACACAGCCTGGGCTGGGCAGCTGAGGAGGAGGGGGTGGGGGTGCTCCGTAAAGAAGGGGGGTGACGGGCAGGGGGAAATCAGCCGGGGGACTTGCCAAGCTCTGAAGATCAGAATTCCAGCCTTGTCTTGGGGTTTGGAAAGTGTTTATCTTAAAAAGTAGGCTTCACGTGTCCAGAGGTGAACGTGTCTCCCTCCCTCCCCCCGGCCTTGTTGCGGCCCCGCAGTTCAGGAGGCGCTGGTCTGTGCGGGGCACGGAGCACGTGTTTCTTCTCTCATCTTTCTTACAAAGAGTCGGCTCAGGGGTTTCCCTGCTGGCTCACTGGTAAAGAACCCACCTGCCAGTGCAGGAGACGCTGGCTCGGTTTCTGGTCCAGGAAGGCCAGCGTGCCGCAGAGCAGCTCAGCCCGGCGCTGCAAGGCCTGAGCCCGTGCTCTGGAGCCCAGGAGCTGCAACCCCCGAGCCGGCGCGCGGCAGCTGCTGACGCCCAAGCCCCCAGAGTGTGCTGACAGCAGAGAGGCCACCGCGGAGAGGCCTGCGCTCTGCGACCGCAGGGCAGCCCCGATCACCGCACCTGGAGAAGAGCCTGTGCAGCAGCAGAGACCCAGCGTGGCCAAAAGTGTAGAAAAATAAGGTGGTTCAGGCTGCACATCCGGCCCTTGACCTGGTCCCGCTTGTCCCGCGCTCACGTGCTGAGGCTCTGCCCAGCCCTCCGCCAGAGCGGTCTTCTGAAAGGCTATCGTCAGGCGAGCTCCCGAGGGCCAGCCTGGCTCTTTCTGATCCTCCAGGACCCTTCCCGAGTCCCCCCAGGGTGGACCGCAAGGGGCCGGCCTCCCTGGAGGACACGTCTGTGCCGACTTCCGCTTTGCCTAGCGCAGTCCTGGGGGAACCACGCTGAGTGTCTGTCTTCTCCCCTCCTGCAGATCATGTTTGAGTTGCTGGACATGCCGTCTGTCCTCCTGGCCGACCAGCTGGAGATGTCCCTGTACTCCTCCGGCCTGCTGACGGGCGTGGTGGTGGATTCGGGCTGCGGCCTGACCCGCGTGCAGCCCTTCCACCTGGGCCGCCCGCTGCGGCCTGGGGCAAAGACGCTGGAGTTCGCGGGCCAGGATGTCTCAGCCTACCTCTTCAAGAGCCTCTTCAAGGAAGATTATAATCGCCACAACCTGTTCCAGCTGGACACTGTGGCCAGCACTCAGATGAGTAAGTGCTATGTGCCGCAGAACCTGGGCAAGGAGCTGGACTTCTTTCAGAGCCTCCCCAGCGGCGCCGACGAGAGCAACTGCTACCAGCTTCCGGACGGCACCCTGGTGGAGCTGACCCCCATGCAGCGGCTGGCCCCGGAGATGTTCTTCAGCCCCCAGGTGTTCGACCTGCAGGGGCCCAGCCTCCCCCAGGCTGTTGTGGAGTCCGTTGAGGCCTGCGAGGCCAGCCTGCGCCCGCTGCTCACCCCCCATGTGGTGTCCTGCGGGGGTAACACTCTCTACCCTGGCTTCACCACACGCCTGCACCAACTGATCGCCCGCCGCTTCTCCCCCAGCAAGGCTTCCGTGTTTGCGGGCTCCAGCAGGCATTTCAGTGTCTGGCTGGGAGCATCCGTAGTGGCTCACCTGTCAACTTACAAGTCCGAGTGGATGACCAAGGAGGAGTACAGTGAGAGTTTCAGGGTGTGACCAGCTGGCCTCTCCCGCAGCCCAGCCCCCCTCAGACGGGCCTGTGTGCATCCATCCAAGCAGGAAGCTGGGCCGCAGTGGGGTGAGCTGGCTTTGGAATTCAGAAGTCATGGAGATGTTTTTAGGTTCTAGGGTTTTATCTTGTTGCAAGAGTGGGATCCAACCCATGGGAGGACAGGGTGTCACCCTAGAAACCCTTCGGGGGGCTGAGCTGTCCCGGGGGTGGAACGGCCAGCTGCCATCGCCACGCTTAGCAGTTGCTCGTTTTTTCCTGGCATTTCTCTTGGGCGTCCCATTCTTTTGATTGAGTAGGTTTTAACAGGGGTAAGGGAGAATTACTTTTTAGAAGGGGATAGGGTGGCTGGGGACGGGAGGGTTGGAGTCCACAGACCTCCCCACTCCTCCAGCTGCGTGGGAGTTGGTGCAGGAAGCCTGGTGCGTTTTTCCTGCTCGTGGGCCCCTGGCTGAGGTCTTGTTTTCTGTATGCAAATAAATACTTGTTTGGAAGAGCTGGCTTCTGTGGTCATGGATGGGGGAGGGTGGGCACTCCCTTTGAGGGGGACCCAGGGAGTGTGAGCACGTGAGTGCCAGAGTGGGGCCTGGGCCGCCCGTGGGGGCTTCAGGGCCCTGAGCCCAGTGGGTGAGGGCCTGTGGCACCCTTCTCTGATGGCCACTTCCTCGCCACTCGTCCCGGATGTCCCGGTGCTCTTTTGAAGCTGGGCTTCCTGCTGGTGCAGTGTTGATCCAGTCAGTGCCGGGGCGCTTACCCTGTGCCTGGCATTCTGCTAGGCCCGGGGGCCTCACGGTGAAGAGGCACGTGGGGTTTCTGGTTCCAGGAGGTGGTCGTCTCCTGCAGGGGCACACGTGACAGGTACAGGCAGGCCTGGCGGATGCTGAGGGATTGCTTCCAGCTCACTCAGAGAAAGTGAATATTGCAGTAGAGAGCCCTGTGAACCTTTTGGTTTCCCAGTGCATCTAGAAGGCTTCCTCTGGTGGCTCAGTGGTAAAGAACCTAGCGCAGTATAGGAGATCCGAGTTCAGTCCCTGGTCGGGACGGTCCCCTGGAGAAGGCCTCAGCAACCCACTCCAGTATTTTTGCCTGGAGAATCCCATGGACAGAGAAGCCTAGCGGGCTGCAGTCCATGAGGTTGCAGAGAGCTGGACACGACTGGGCGACTGAGCAGCAGCAGCAGCAGCACCTATAAAAGTTCCATCTATGCTGCAGGCTATTCACTGTGTAGCACCATCATATCCAAGAATGCATACGCGACTTAATTTAAAAATACTTTATTGTGGTCCAGTGGTCAAGAATCCACCTTGCAATCCTGGGGACGTGGGTTCGATCCCCGGTCAGGAGACTTAAGATCCCGCGTTCCTCGGGGCTGCTAAGCCCACACGCCATGACTGGAGAGCCCAAGAGGCACGCCTGCGGAACCTGCAGAGCGCAACAGGAGCTCCTGCCTGACCCCGCGACGGCGCCATTGCCGCGGCCAAGGGCTGACTCTGCCGGGGCAACCAAGCCACTTCGCCGCCAGTGCATGCTCTTACCTGAGCCCTCAGCGTGTTGCAGTAGTGACGTCAAAGGTCACGGACCACACGTCACCATTACAGATACAATAATGATGATGATGAAAAAGCGAAAGGCTGTGAGAACTGCCAGACTGTGGCCCAAAGTGAGCAGATACTGTTGGGGAAACGGCCACCTATAGACTTGCTCAAGGCAGGGTCGCCACAGACCTTCAGTTTGTTTAAAAGAAAAAATGCAGTTATTTGTGAAGCATACTGAAGTGAAACGCAGGAAGATGAGATGTGTCTGTCGGGAAGTCTGTTTCAGGAGCTGATGAGTGAAACAAATCAAGTGTTTGAGGTCACGTGATCCGGAGTGTGGCAGGGACGCCTGTGTTCAGTGGGGTGGACGGGGCTGGAGGTTTCTGGGGACTGTGGGTGACTGTGCCCCCTCCCTCCTCAGCGCCCTGTGAGGTCACAGTGCCAGGTGTCCTTGTAGTTGGGACTGTGTGAGCACACGCAGGTACTGGCTGGTTCAGTGTGTCTGGTCCTTAAATTGCTCCGTGAGCCCTCGGGATGCAGTGGCTCTTATGGAGGGGAAGGGCTGCGGGGGGACAGAGGCTGAATGCCTAGGTGGAGGAGAGCCTCCCCCTAAAGACCCCCACCCCGCACGGCCCCAGGACATGAGGGAGAGCCTGCTGTGTTCAGCCACTGAGATCTGGCGATTGTCACAGCAGCTTTTTGCTTATTCTGATAATACAGAGAAAGGAGGCCTAGCTTACTATGTATTTAAGATGGAAGGCAGGAGGAGAAGGGTATGACAAAGGACGAGATGGTTGGATGGGATTACCGACTCGGACATGAGCTTGAGCAGACTCTGGGAGATAGTGAAGGACAGGGAAGCCTGGCGTGCTGCCGTCCATGGGGTTGCAAAGAGTTGGACATGACTTAGCGACTGAAAACAACAACAAAAAACAATTTTTCCCTTGTAAACAGCAGAAGTGGGGTTCAAATCAGATCTTGGCTCTCAGCCACTCTGTTGTATGGCTGCTTCTGGAGGGAGACCTTGGTTCTCTAATGCTTGGTTCCCATCTGCCCCTTAACAGTAGGGAACCAAAAGTATAGTGGGTGGAGGGCTGACGCCCAGGGAACCCTGATATTCCAGAAATATGTTGTTCAGTCACCCAGTCATGTTCAACTCTTGGCGACCCTGTGGACGGAGGCGCGCCAGGCCTTCCTGTCCTTCACTGTCTCCAGGAGCTTGCTCAAACTCATGTCCATCGAGTGGGTGATGCCATCCAACCATCTCCTCCTCTGCCGTCCCCTTCTCCTCCTGCCCTCAATCTTTCCCAGCATCAGGGTCTTTTCCAAGGAGTCCAGTGAATCAGGCTGCCCAAGTATTGGAGCTTCAGTGTCAGTCCTTCCATTGGGTATTCAGGGTTGATTTCCTTTAGGATTGACTGATTTGATGTCTTTGCTGTCCAAGGGACTCTTCAGGAGTTCCAGGAATAGGAGGAGGAATTTGGAGACCAGAGTCACACTCACCTCATCTTTGACACATGAACTGCATTCTCTCATGCACATCCTTAGCCCTAACCATAGCCGTCAGTGGTTCCCAGAGGCAGAACTGGGGCCTCTAATGCCCCACGGACTTGGAGTCAGACTTGAGTGACAGGCTGGCCCTGCTGGTAATGAAGCTGCCTTGGGCTGCTGCATCTTCTCTTGAGTCGATCAGGTGAACAGTAGGAGCAAACCGTCCTCCTCTCCAAGGTTTGGGGTAGAGGAGGAATCTAAACAAAGGGTGAGAAGTCACACTGAAAAGGAGAAAGTGCATTGAAATATATTACTTTGAGTTTTTCAAGTTGGTGTTTCTCTCCAGTAATCAGGAGTATTAACAGCAACAGCAGCCACTAGGCCTTTTCAGGCATGTGGTGAGTGCTTTACAAAGGGAATTGCATTTATTGCATACACGCTGCGAAAAGAGTGATGTTTGACCCCACTGAACCTCAGAGACACTGGGCACCTGCTCAAGTTCACACGCATGCTAAAGCTGATGATGAATCGCCAGTTAGGAACGGATTCAGCATTCCTGAAGGAAAACTCGACCAAAAGTGGCTGAAACATATTGGGGTTGGTTTGTCTCAGGCAGCAAGTGGAACGGTAGTATCTCTATAGTCTTCCACTTTTGCTTTGTTGTCTTGTGGTCACAGAATAGCTGCAGCAGCTCCTGGTGTCACACCCACAGTTCCTACAGGGAAAGGTAGATTGGAAAGAGTGTGCCGTTTATCTCTATAGGAGAGTGTCACCCAGCCGACTTCACCAACTTGAGCACGTGTCCCTTGGCAGAAGAGGGGTTTGAATCTGTGTCTGTCCGTACTAGGGCCCGTACCATTACCCACAGTTTCAGACCTCCTTCCCGTTTTCTGGGCCTTGTTGGACCCCTTGACCTGAGAGATGAAGATGTGTGATTTATCCAGGCTTGAGTGAAAGCTGCTTTTGAATGGAAATCAAGGTGCTGACATATCAGGCAGTAATCTTTGTGCTCCAAACTGGTTTATTTGTGTAGTCTTGGCAGAAGGGGGACAACACAGAAATGAGTGGGAGAGAAAAGAAGTTGCTGGAAAAGAGCTGGGCAAGGGGTATTTTTTACTCCTTGTGTAGCTCTGGGCAACTGTCATCAGAACTCTTTTTCTCATTTTATTCTGAATGTAACATTTAACCTTTCTGTTCAAGCATCGAATCTGGCTGCCTGGAGTATAATTACGAACTTTGCTTTGCTTTCTCTCCCCTCTCCCACCCTGAAAGCTTTTAAAACCCCCTTGCTGGGTACCATCTCTCTCCTCCAACTCTCCAATTAAATTAAAAATAGCACCTCCGTGGGGCTGTGCAGGGCCCTCAACCTAACATGGAACTACTGGCACGCCAGGCCTGGTAGGGCAGGGAGTGGGGCCCAGGAGATGCCTGCCGGCTCGGGCACGGTCTGGCAGCTGCTCAGAGCTGGGGGAAGCTAATCCTCCACGAGGGGTCTGGGACTGCCTGCCAGGGCAGCCAGGTGCAAGGGAGCGGGAGGCAAGGTCTTGGCAACTGGGGAAGGGGCTGGGTGGGGCTGGCAGAGGGCACAAAGGGAAGAGCCCCCAGGGGGGCAATTCACAGCTGTGAGTGTTCAGTCCTGCCAGTTTTTATTGCCAGTTTCTGTTGGGGCTTGGCACCCTTGTACTTGGGTTTGGGTGGGATTTGGGTGCCCAAGTTTCCTGAGATAACCCTGGTAGAAGCTTTAGGTTCTGTTGATACAGAAGACAAAGTCAGTGTTAACACTGAGTACCTTGCTGGTGGCTCAGATGGTGAAGAATCTGCCTACAATGCAGGAGACCCACGTTCAGTCCTTGGGTGGGAAAGATCCTCTGGAGAAGGGAACCGGCAACCCACTCCAGTATTCTTGCCTGGAGAATCCCATGGACAGAGGAGCGTGGTTGGCTACAGTCCAAGGGGTCGCTAAGAGTCAGACATGACTGGAGTGACTCGGCACGTACGCACACATACCCTCCTGCCTCTAGAAGGGACGTCCAGTGTCTGCCACCTCCAGGTCCGCTTCCCCTAGAGGCGGGTGATGAAGTGGGTGGGGGACCAGACTGAAGCCGGGCTGTCTGGGTTAGCATCGTTGCTGTGCTGCTTTCTAGCTCTGTTGCCCTGAAGGAAGTTACTTAACCTCCCATGCCTCAGTCTTCCCATCTGAAAAACTGACCCAATAAAGACATCTACCTCAGCGTGGTTTTGCTGATTATCACATGGTTATGATGAGTTGACATATGTAAAGCACTTAGAAAGTGCAAGACACAGAAAGTTAGCTATTATTATATCTGTATCACCAGCCCATATTGAACAAGTCCTCAGGCAAAAAGACCCTGGCTTTCTGTTCATTTTTACTTGGTCACATGCAGGTAGGAGATATAAAACATCAAAAAATGCTGCTTTATCAGGGGAAGGTATTAAACGGTAACTGAGCGCTGGAGCAGATTCACATCCTGTACACAAAGGTGTCACAGGGACGGAGAGAAGCTGGTTACAGGGAGTGGCGGGAGGTGGTGCCTGAGATGACTTTCACCAGAGGAGTAGGACTTAGCACAAGCTCGCTCTCCTGTTTGGAGTGCCTGTCCCTGCTCCAATGGCATACCTGCTTTTGACCTAGGGAAAAAGCTGGCTTAAAACTCAACTTTCAAAAAATGAAGTTCATGGTATCCGGTCCCATCACTTCATGGCAATAGATGGGGAAAATGTGGAAACAGTGTCAGATTTCATTTTATTGGGCTCCACAGTCAATGTGGATGGTGACTGTAGCCATAAAAGACGCCTGCTCCTTGGAAAAAAGAGTTACGACAGACCTAGACAGTGTATTAAAAAGCAGAGACATCACTTTGTTGACAAGGTCCATCTAGTCAAAGCTGTGGTTTTTCCAATAGTCATGTATGGATGTAAGAGTTGAATCATAAAGAAGGCTGAGCACTGAAGAATTGATGCTTTTGAACTGTGGTGTTGGAGAAGACTCTTGAGAGTCCCTTGGACTGCAAGGAGATCCAACCAGTTCATCCTTAAGAAAACTCATCTTGAGTATTCATCAGAAGGACTGATGCTGAAGCTGAAACTCCAATACTTTGGCCACCTGATGCAATGAACTGACTCATTGGAAAAGACCCTGATGCTGGGAAAGATTGAAGGCAGGAGGAGAAGGGGAGGACAGAGGAGATGATTGGATGGCATCACTGACTCAATAGACATGAGTTTGAGCAAGCTCCGGGAGACAGTGAAGGACAGGCAAGCCTGGTGTACTGCAGTTTATGGGGTTGCAAAGAGCTGAACGTGATTTGGCAACTGAACAATGAATAGCAAGAATAAAGTGTGGGATTAAATAGATGGAATACTTAGGATGGCTGGAGAATGAGGACAGTAGGGAGCGGGGCGGAGTGAAGGTGGAGGCTGGGGTAGGGCCAGCCCTTGAAGGACGTTGTGTGTCACACCAGAGAGTGAGGACCCCATCCTGAGGGCGGTGGGGAGGCCTGTCCGAATTGGAAGCAGAGTCATGATGTCGCCGGAAGAGCTGGAGCTCTGGGAATCGCCTGGAGGACGGCCCGAGAGGGAGCTGAGCAGAGCAGCAGCACAGACGATGAAAGCACGCCTTCTGTTAGACTCTAGGATAAGCTGTGTGTGTCCAGGACGCTTCAGAGTGGGAGTTTGGTGTTGGCAAAACTGGGCTTGTGGGTTTAGGGGCCCAAACATCTTCCTGTCGTCTTGCTGAGGTCTAGTTGTGGTCAATTGCAGAGCAGCTCATCAGGATGATGGCTGGAGAGGCAGCCCCCAGTGTGGGGCCTGGGGAGAGTCATCTCCAAGGGGAGCGAAGGAGATGGATTCAGGTTGAGAACAAGACGCGCCCAAATTGAGACACTGGGGCTCGGCTCCAGGGACTTTTCAGCACTGCAAGTGCCGGACAGCTCCCTGGGCCCTCACTTCCCAGCTCGTTCGCGGCCGCCTCTTCCGAGAACCAATCCCTGCTGAGAAAGAAGGAACCACGGCTGTCTTTCCCTAAAAGCCCTGGTCAGAGTCAGGCAGGTGGGCTTGAATCTCTGTTCCCCACTTGGCTGCTGTGTCTCCTGGGGCAAAGGACAGCCCCTCTTTGGCCTCCACTGTAGGGAGAGGATAACAGTACCCACCTCTCCGGGCTGATATGGGGCTTTAAGGTATTCATTCAGTGACTATTTATCAGCCATATACTTTGTGCTGAGCCCTTTTCTAGGCTCTGTTAGGTTGAAGAATGTTTCTGAAGTGGCTTAACACAGTGCCTGACATATAGTAGGAGCTCATTAAGGGTTAATTTTCTGCCTGAGTTATTCATCTGTAACAAAAAGCCAGGATCAAAGACTCTTAAGCGCAACCAACCGTGGTACAGGTGTCACAAAGCATGTCCCCAAAGCTCGTGGGCTGCAGGCAAACTTCTTTTTTCATCCTGTCCTTTTGATGAACTTTTCCAGTAAGGTGTTATGATCTTGATATACAACCACTCTCAGGGATCTTTGGAGTTTTAAAGTGGCCCTAAAATCAGAGTGTGAGAGGTGGGTCAAAACTCTTCTTAAATAAGGTGGATTCCTTTGCCTAAATTCAGGCCACTTTTTCTGACCCCTAGTTCTGTGGCCAACCCCTCGACTTTCAGCTCCCTCCCAGGAGAAAAGGATACTTATCACAAGAACACTGGTGGGGCTGAAGATACAGATTCATTCAGTTCATTCGTTGACCCCCAGTTGGGTGCTTGGTGCTGCCCAGGACACAGAGGACAGACCTGGTCCCCACCGCCCAGGATTCGATAAGGGGTGGACAGGGTAGCCAGGACCATCTCCTCTGTAACCCTGCCTGCGGGAGTCGCCACCCTGGCTAGCAAACCAGGCTCCTGGAGTGGGTGGAGGAGACCAGCAGCACCCTTCCTACTGGAGACATTCGGCTAGGGGAAGGAGTTGGCCGTAATCCGTGTTTAATTTCTCTGGGGCCTCCATTATAAATTCCATAACTCCACTAGTCAAAACATGACTAATTCCTGGGACTGCAGCCCCCACCAGGGAGTAGAAAGCCCTGCGCTGTTTTGCTGCCTTTTATCACCACTAATAAAGGCTTGGCAGTCAGAATTTAGCGGCTGTGGGTGGTTTTCTTATGCATGTGAGTTTCTCCCCTTCCCCCCCACAGGCTCGCTCAAGAATAAATGCTTGCTTGCTGGGCTGGTTTTCTACCAGCTTTGTAATATTCCCAGCCTGAAAAGCTATGGGTCTGGGGGAAGTTTGCAAAGAAGGGGCCACAGTGCTCAGGGTTAATTGGGTCTTTGATGATTTTGACAAGGGCAGGACGCTGTATGGTTTACAGAGAAAAGAATGGGTTTGTTGAAAGTATAGGTCAAAATTGCAGGTGTGACATTTCTCCTGCTGGCACACTGCCTCACCCAGCCAGCTCAACAGCTCCTGAGAGTGGGCTGTGCAGGCATGCCGCTTTGTGCCCCCTGGCTGTGCCACCCTGGGCAGGCGGCTGCACCTTCCTGAGCTTCATCCTTATCTGTAAAATGCTGCAGACAGGCCATCAACCCTGTCTGTCCTGTAAGGCTTATGTGGGTATGTACTTAGTGAAGTGCCTGGCCCAGTGGAAGAAAGCCAGCTGAGCAAGGCCGGGGGAAAAACCCCCTCTGGTCATACCATTCTATCTAACACCTTAGTCATTATATATTCATTAAAAATGTTCCCCGAGGGCCTTGCTAAGGTATTAGTTTGTTGTCTTTGCAATAAGCAACCAACTTGGCTTTCATCTCTAAATATAGAGCCTTTTTCCAACCTGCTCAGCCCCCTACCTGGAGTTAAGGTGGTCTCACTGTAGATAGGAAATGGTTGATGGGTGGAGCTTTGCTGGGGGCAGTCAAGGGGGCACGTGTATGGAGGGTATGTGTGTTGAGAGCTGGCCCTGCCTCAGAGGAGAAGGGTGAGACAGTGGTTGGTGTTGTTCAGTTGCTCAGTCGTGTCTAACTGTTGGTGACCCCGTGGACCACAGCACGCCAGGCCTCCCTGTCCATCACCAACTCCCGGAGTTACTCAAACTCATGTCCATTGAGTGGATGATGCCATCCAACCACCTCATCCTCTGTCGTCCCCTTCTCCTCCTGCCCTCAATCTTTCCCAGCATCAGGGTCTTTTCCAGTGAGTCAGTTCTTCGCATCAGGTGGCCAAAGGATTGGAGTTTCAGCTTCAGCATCAGTCCTTCCAATGAAGATTCAGGACTGATCTCCTTTAGGATGGACTGGTTGTATCTCCTTGCAGTCCAAGGGACTCTCAAGAGTCTTCTCCAGGGGCCAGGGGCTAATGATGATGTGACGATGAGAGGTGGGCCTGGGTGGTAAGCTTTGGGAGGGGCCTTCTGGGGACCGAGAGCCAGTCAGCAGGGAATTGTAAGGGCTGAGAGAGCAGTTAGAGGTCCGAGTTCCGGCTCTGCTGCTGCCATTTTCTAACAGCATTGAAACCGCACCCTGGCTGGGTGGAACTCGAACCCAGCCAAGACTCGGACTGGAACCTGAACCCCCAGCCCTTGACTTAGGCAGGGACTTGAATCCACTGTCTTTTGATTGCAACTGCTTACCTGGTGCCAGGACTTACTGGAGCTCAGGTTCTTTTGTCTTACTGCAGAAAGAATTCAGCATGAGGCCAAGAGGTGAAGGGTGAGTTGATTGGCATAGGAAGTTGGTGAGAGACTCAAGCAGGCAGGCAAGGGAGCGCAGGCCCGAGAACAAGGAGGGCTACGTTTTCATAATCAAAGAAGAATTGAGGCGGGGAGAAGACCACCTCTTCCTCAGCCCGAGGCAGACGTCAAGTCGTATATTAGTTGCTCCTTTGACCCTACATGGTCAAACTGGAACTGTCGTGGTGCTATTTAATTCAGATGTTTATCAGCAAAAGGGCAGTGACATTTAATCAGACCTGGTAATGGATCTCAGGTTTCAGCATCAAGTCCCCTTTCCCTGGTTTTTCCCCTTCCCCCTAGATTTTTCCCCTTTTCCCTTGCTTTTTCCCCTTTCCCCTGGTTTCTCCCCTTTCTCCTGTATTTCTGTCTTGACTACATACAGAAAGGCTACTTTTCAAGGACCATTAACTCCCTGACCTCTCGTAACAAGGTCGGGCCCCATATCTACTGTCTTCTGCTTTAACTAATCAGGCTTTGCGGCTGGAGCGTGCCTGGCCCTTGGATGCAACTGGTCTTCCTTCAAGGTGGCATGGCTTGTTGCTAGGTGACTGGCTTCCTTTCTTCAGTAGGTACTAGCTTACAGCAGTCTCCCAGACTCCCTTAAAATTCCCACTCTGTCTTTAATCCCCTAGTGGGACTCCTAAACTGTTTAACTATCCCATTCGATCCCTCTCAGTGTGACCTTAGGCTGATTCTCGGTACCTCTGTCTCACCTTCCTTATCTGTGAAATGGGGATTGTAGTATTAGCTACCTTATGGGTAGAGCTGTGTGAGCTACTGCGAGCAGAGTGCTCAGCACAGTGCCTGGCACACAGTAGACACTCTACGAATGTTGGTCGCTCTTATTATCGTGATTGAAAGTGAAAGTGAAGTCGCTCAGTCGTGTCCAACTCTTTGAGACCACCAGGCTCCTCCGTCCATGGGATTCTCCAGGCAAGGATATTGGAGTGGGTTGCCATTTCCTGCTCCAAAGGATCTTCCCCAGGGACTGAACCCAGGTCTCCTGCATTGCGGGCAGACGCTTTAACCTCTGAGCCCCCAGGGAAGTCCTGTTGTGATGGTGGTGGTGGTAATTATTACATTTCTTTGCAGCTGGTCCAATGGGGGAGTCACTGGCGTGATAGCCACTGTTGTGGTTCGGGGTTCTTGGCCACACCAGGGGCAGTGAGCTCACTTTCCAGGTGTGGTTGGACCCCCTATGAAGGCTCACTCCCCCAAGCTTTGCCCAGCGCACCTTAGACCAGTGTCAGCAGAGCTGGTCTTGCAGCCGCCTTGAGGTGGTTAATAGTTTTAACATGAAAAGCCTCTTTTCTTCTAGCTTCTGGGGGATTAGGGTGAAGAAGGAGAATGTCAGTGTCAGCCACTGGCGCCTCTAAGCAAAACTGTTGACCTGGTGGCCAGCACCTTGGAATCCAGAATCACCTTGGGTGAACCAGAGTAGCAGTAAATAATCTTCCTGTTGTCTTTGCTTTCAAAACACATCCAGAAACAGCCACGTCTCACCTGCTCTGTAGCTACTGCGGCAGGCCTTTCTCTCTCCCCTGGGTTCCTGCGCAGGAACCTTGCCTGCCTGAGCATTTCCAGCTTTGCCCCCCAGGCAGGTAGTTCTCTATGCAGGCGGTGGTCAAGGCCTGTTAAATGCGATGTCACATTGTGCTCTGCTTGGGAAGGCCTCGCTGCTGAAAGCTGGCCGACGGCTCGCATCTGACTCAGAGTGAAAGCCTCCGTGTCCACTGTGTCTGTGAGCCCTGCTGGAGGGCGCGCGGACCCCTCGCCCTCTCCTGCCCTGCCTCCCGGCTGTGGCCTCCCCAGTGGTCCTCGACTTTGCCGGATGTGCCCTGACCCCCGCCTTTGCACCCTGCTGTTCCCTCTGCCTGGAGCATCTTCCCCAGACATCTGTGAGCTCAGTCCCATGCTTCTTCAGCTACCCAAGTACAGCCTTATGAGAGAGCGCTCCCCTGACCCCCACACCTCACCTGAATCTAGCAGCCCCACACCCCTTTCTTTCCCCTCACTGCTTTGCTTTTAACAGTTAAGTTTGTCTCCCCACTAGAATGTAAGCTTCATGAAGGCAGGACTTCGCATTGTGCTCACTGCTGAAGCCCCAGTGCCTAGAACGGTGCCAGCACCCACTCAGTAAGTGTTTGTTGAATGAATGAATGATCACATCATCCTTCCTTGAGAGCAGTTGTGCAGCCTACAGAGAATGGGCAGCTCAGGCGCTCAGTTGTGTCCGACTCTTTGCAACCCCATGGACCGCAGCACACCAGGCCCCCCTGTCCATCAGCAGCTCCCGGAGCTTGCTCAAACTCACATCCATTGAGTCGGTGATACCATCCAACCATCTCATCCACTCTTCTCCAGTAGCATATTGGGCACCTACTGACCTGGGGAGTTCATCTTTCAGTGTCCTATCTTTTTGCCTTTTCAACTGTTGGGGTTCTCAAGGCAAGAATGCTGAAGTGGTTTGCCATTCCCTTCTCTAGTGGACCGCGTTTGGTCAGACCTCTCCACCATGACCCGTCCGTCCTGGGTGGCCCTACACGGCAAGGCTCAGAGTTTCACAGAGTTAGACAAGGCTGTGTCCATGTGATCAGTTTGGTTGGTTTTCTGTAGAGAATGTGCGGCCAGTGCCTTCTCCCCTAACAAAGCAAAAGTGTGTGGCTTCAAATACCAGCAGGATGTATTCAGATGAGCCGATCACAGAATTCTCTGGCATTGACTTAAACACTGGCATGGTCTTATGGGTACATTTATCGAATGGACTTTTGAAGAGGTTTGAAAGCCTCTCACCAGCAGGATTATGTATTTAGGTCTCGGCCTGATAGACCTTTCTGTGGGAGATAGGGGTCTGATTATAGAGATAAAGAAGAAATCCAAAGAAGTGACAGGACACCCTCAAGATTACCTACTTATTTGTAGTAGCAGGCATGAGTGCCAAGTCGCTTCAGTCATGTCTGACTGTTGGCAACTACGGGCTGTAGCCCCAGAGCAAGGTCTAAATCAGGTTCCCTTATTTAACCACCCTCATATCCATGTGGGCTTCCCAGATGGCGCTGGTGGTAAAGAACCCGCCTGCCAATGCAGGAGGCATAAGAGACGCGGGTTCGGTCCCTGAGTAGGGATGATCCCTGGAGGAGGGCATGGCAACCTGCTCCAATATTCTTGCCTGGAAAACCCCATGGACAGAGGAGGCTGGTGGGCTACAGTCCACGGGGTTGCCAAGAGCCGACGTGACCGAAGCACTTAGCATGCGCGCATGTCCATTTACTGAGCGCCTACCGTGCCTTCAGCTCTGCAGATCCAAGACGGATGCTCCTGTCCATGACAGGCTCACTGTCTAGACCCTCAGTCTTGCCACCTGAGCCTCCCATCCCAAACCTCACCATTTAAAGCCCTGTCAACCTTCCTCCCAACTGCTGGAATATTTCAAGCGCACCCTCCATCTAAATGTTTCCACCACCTTCCCCCTGTCACTGCCCCCATGACTCCTGCTGGTTTTCCATTTCCCTTCCAATTCAGTCTGGCTCGAAACACCATTCCTGGACTTCCCTGATGGTCCGGCAGTTAACAATCCTCCTTCCAACATAGGGTGCGAGCTCTGGTCAGGGAACTAAGATCCCACAGTCTTGGGGCCACGAAGCCCGCGTGCCCATGCGCTCTGGAGCCCGGGCACCACAACTGAAGAGAAGCCCATGGGCCACAAAGAAGGACCCCACATGCCTCAGCAGAGATTCTGCATGCTACAGTTAAGACCAGCACGGCCAGAAATAAATAAACAGAAACACTGTTCCCAGCCCAGCTCAGTCTGCGCGCTGCCTCTGCAGGCAATGAGCTGGGGTGATGCCTCTCTTTCTTAGGTATTCCTGGGAGGCTGAGTGTTGATTCTCTCAACTTGACTGTGGCTACTGGAGCCCAGGAAATGCGTCTCACAGTCCAGGGGCAACAGAACAGCTCCGTGGAGAGACCTGAGGCTGTGTTGTTAAGAGAGAAACCCAGCTTCCAAGTCTGGGCTCGCTGTGAGCCTCAGGGTTCTCGTCTATAACTGAGGATGAGAAAACACTTCATCGTTACTGGGGAGGTACGAGGCGTCACAGTGTGTGAGGAGCCCATCACGGCCCCTGGCCTGTTGACAATGGGCAGTGCAAAGCTTGTGGGGTGGTGGTTAAAGGCGGGCTTCCTGGAGCCCTAAGCCGGAGTTCATACCCTGCCTTGTGGCTCTCCAGAGCTCTGACCTTGGAGAAGTCACTCTGCCTGTCTCTGCCTCACCTGCAGGCTGGAGTGGACGTCTGCCTGAGGGAGTCCCCGAGAGCCTGCAGATGTCTTATAATAAACCTGTTAGCAGCTTAGGGAAAAGGCTGGAATCTTCTAGAAAAAAAAATAGGAGCAGCTCCCTGATTTTTAAATGGGGAAACTGAGGCCCGGGGAGGCAGGACAGAGACAGTGCTGTCTCTCAGTCCAGGTCGCTGTGTCTGCTGTCCCCCGGAGCTGGCCACACCCCGGGGCCCCTGTGACACCTCTGAGAGGCGTGCCCTTGGGCGGGGCTGGAGCTGACATGCCGGGAGTCAGCCTGGTGTTCCACGGCTTCGTTCCCCCTAAATGAGAGAAAACGCCTCGGCTACGCTTTGTGTCACAACCAGCTCTCATCTGCAAACCCTGTAATTCTCCAAGAGAAAGGAGGGGAAAAAAACGCCGACGTAGTCTGCCGACTCCTGGGCCAAGATTTAGTGACGGGAACTGTAGCGAGGTCTCGCATTACTGAGCCTTCATTACTTTTACAAAATATGTTCCGGTGGGTTCACCCGCAGCCATAAAGCGCTGTCGTAAATAATTAAACTCTGCTTGTCAAGGGCCGAGAGGGGGCTGGGGAAACCATGACTCTGCAGGGAGCAGGGGGCCGGGAGAGGGGAGGTCAGGGACCCACTGGGGCTCTCTGCTCCCTGTGACCTTGAACAGCAGTTTCCTCCATCCAGGTCTCGGCTTCCCTGGGTGCTGATGCAGAGGTCAGAGCAGGTGGTGGTCTCCAAAGCCCCTGCCACTCTGACAGTTAGCGATGCTCTGTTCCACCGAGCATGCCTTTTGGGGAGGGCGGTTCTGTGCATCCTTCCATTAATCCAAGTTCCAGGCGCGCTGTCAGCCCCTTGGAGAGCAGGTGGGCATGGCATGCGCAGTCTCAGCTCACGGTTCAGTGGAGAAGGCCATCCAGGAAGCTGATCACAACACTAGGATGAGCCCAGCGCAGGGGAGAGCCCAGGAGGGCTTCCTGGAGGAGGTGCTGTTGGACTTGCCCTGAGCCAGTGGGCTGGAGTTAGACAAAGGAGGGCTTTTGAGGAAGGGATTGTCCCATGTAGGGGTGCAGAGGAGGACCTACGAGTGAGAAGGCTGGCGACCAGTTCTGTCAAGGGCGAAGGAGGCCCGGGAGCGTTGATGGGTGATAGGAGCTGATCTGGTGGTCTTGAATGTCAGGCTGAGGAATGTGCTTCATCGCAAAGGCAGTGGAGCTTGCCCAGGTCTGGGCCTCCACCTTGGCAAAGCAGAGTTAGGGTCTAGATACCTTCACCCCCTGCCCATCCCACATTTACTCCTTCCTTGGATTTGGGGGAGTGAGTCACTTTTTCTGGAGGAGGCCTTGGCAACCACTCCCCTGTTCTTGCCTGGAGAGTCCCATGGACAGAGGAGCCTGGTGGGCTACAGTCCGTGGGGTCGCAGAGTCAGACACGGCGGATCACACACACACACACACACACACACACACACACACACACACATTCACTTTTTCGGGCTGCTTGACAAAATACACAGCCCGGGGGCTTGAACAGCAGGAGTTTCTCCGCTCACGCTCACGGGAGCCCCAGACCGGGCACGGCAGGGCTGGTGGTGCTCAGGCCCCTCCCTGACTCGTAGGCGGCTCCGTCTCTGTGCCTCCCACAGTCTCTGCTCTGCATGCCCTGGTGTCTCTCTGTGTCCTGGCCTCCTCTGCTAACAAGGACACCCAGTCAGAAGATCGGGTTGAGGAATGAATGGCCTCGTTTAACTGGGTCACTCCAGCCTGCAGCTGGCCCTTGGGATTCCGGCCCTCCCCCACCTACTCTGTAGTCCCCAGCTGCTGTGTACGGGGACCTCCTTGCTCCTCCAGGGACCTTTTTGATCTGGTCTCACAGCACGCCCCCTGCATTGCCCACACTGGTCCGTGAGAGACTCCGTGCGGGACCAACACCGGGCTTTAGGTGACCGCCTCCCACCCCCTGGGTCATCTTGACGTTTTCCAAATCACTCATCACAACTGTGCTCCTGCCATTCAAGCACCCAGGGGTCTCATCAAACTCTCTTGCCGAAGACCCCCCTCCCTGGGCTTGAGGGCAGGGCGGGCACCCCACGCTTCTCTTGGTAGGGAGGCGGGCTCAGAATTCCAGCAGTTCCCCCCAACCCCCTCATCCCCAGCCCCCTCTCAGTCTCCCCACCCCCTTCTAGGCTGGAGGTGGGAGCGCAGGCTGGCAGGGCCAGGTCTCATCACCTTCTTTGTAAGCCCTGCTTGGGTGGCTCATGCCTCATCTCAGAATGTGGGTGTGGTTGGCATCTACTAATCTATTGTTTTTGAACCTCATCCCAAATTGAGACCCAGATAGTTCCACTTTAACGTCCAGTTACCCTCCCACGTGCCACAAGCACCCGACCCCAGGACCTTTGCCCATGCTCTGCCGCTCCCTCTTCCTCTGCCCGACAGTCCTGTCCCCAGCCCCCTGCGTGGCCGAGGCCTCGCACAGCAACCCAAATATTTCCCCTCGTCACTCGCGTCCCCCTCCCCAGCTGCTCACGCTGTCAGGTCACCCTGCTCTTTTCCCTTCCCTTGAAGGCGTATCAAGCCCTGAAGTGGTCCGTTGGCTTGCTTATCGCCTGTCTTCATGCTGCACCCTCCTCCTCCACTCACCTTAGCATGTTTGCTCAGTGAGACTTGGTCGGTTTTGTTGACGCTGATGCCAGAGGCGACAGTGGTGCCTGGCACAAAGCTCGCTCAGTAAGAGTGTGTTTGGGGGGTCTTTCCCCTTCCTCTGATCAGTGCAGGGGGTCTGCAGTCTAGCCTGTGGGGTTTGAGCAAGACATGGGGACATCTCCGAGGGTCCAGGTAACAGGGACTGCAGAGCTCTGTCCATCCGTTAGAGGCCAGTGGCAAAGGCGAGTCACTGCTCAGCGTGGCAGGAGCCAGCCCGTCCAGCTCTTGCTGGGTCCTCTTCTACCCTGGATGAGTCAGGAGCTGCCCACAGACGCTCAGACTCCAGGCAGGAACTCTCGGGCCCGGGGAGGTGGCTGTGAATGTTGAAACAGGAAGAAGCAGGGGAGTGAGGAGTCAGCGCGATGCTGACCACCTCCCTGCCCAGCTGGAGGCTGTGCAGGGTCCCTGTGTCACTGGGAGTGGGAAGGGGCCCAGCCGTGAGCAGGCTTGCCTGGGGTGGGGAAAGTGGAGCTTCCCCAGGGGAGAGCCAGCCACCACAGCAGGCGGCCGGATGGGAGGGGCTGATGGGACCAGGGACGGGAGGGCAGGAGACAGGGGTGCAGACAGACCCCCGGGGCAGGCAGCACTCGGCAGAGATAGCCCGTCTAGCCAAGGGAGAAGTTGGAGACGCACCTCCTCAGGGGCTAGGACCCTGGTCTCGGCTTTCCTTGGCTCCAACCCACGTGGGGATAGTGGCCTAGTGGCCTGGGATGCAGTACCCAGCCTGAAGCTCGAAGGCATTGCTGTTGGTCCTCATCTTAATGAGATCAGAATTTTAAACAAAGCTATTTGCTTGGTGGGCAATGGGGCAGCTGAGCAGCTGTTGGTGGAGCGCCGCTGTGCTGGCCACACAGGGAGGTGAGCGGGTGTGTGCCTCCCTGGGGGCGCCGGCAGACACCCCCAGGCCCGCTGCCAGCCCCCACCTGGGAGTCGGTGTTCCTGCAGGGGTGGAGGCTGGTGGACCAGCCCAGCTTCCTCGCCCATCCGTGAGGGCGGCACTCCTGAGCTGGGCCCCGTGCAGTCTCTCAGAGGCCCCGGTGGGACTGGGTCTGTTTCTCCTGGGGAAGTGCTCAGTGCTCACCTTCACGGCCCTCCTTCCCCCTTCCTCTCCCTCTGACTCCCTTGCCTGGTACATGGTGTCCTGGGATCGCCTCCTTCATAACTGACTTGCACCCAAATCCTTGTCTGCTTTGGAGGGAACCCCAAGAAAGAACGGTGGTTGGGAGAATAGAGGAAGATGGAGTGTTTTGTTTTTCTTATGGAGGAATCACAGGTTCAGAGAGGTTAAGCAGCTTCCCCTGTGTCACCCAGCCAGGAAGGGAGGAGCCGGGCTCAGAACCCTGGCCTATTTTGGTCCACAAGATCCGGATGGTAATCTGGAGAGCCGAAAGTGCGGCTGGGTGTCTGGAGCCTCACTAACCTCTTGCTTTCGGGACAGCAAAACTGCCCTAGGCTTGGCTTCCAGAAGATCCTGCAAGGGGCAGAATTTAAAAGAGACACTGAGTGTCGGTCGCTCAGTCGAGTCTGACTGTTTGTGACCCACGGACTGTAGCCCACCAGGCTCCTCCGTCCATGCATCTCCCAGGCAAGAATACTGAAGTGGGGGAGCACTTCCAGAGAAGTGCTTCCCTTCTCTGGGGGAGCTTCGCAACCCAGGGATTCAGTTGAGTCTCCCTCACTGCAGGCAGATTCTTTACCATCTGAGCCACCCAAAGAGACCCTGTGGATCCCAGATTCAGGGGCCGAGAGGCTAACACTGTGTATATGAAAATGAGGAGTGTCCAAGGGCCGAGGCGTCTGGCCAAGTCCAGGGGCGGAGGCCCTGGCAGCTGTGGGGTCAGGGTGGGGGGTCACGCAGCGGGAGCCCTGCAGGTGGGGATGTGGAATTAAAAGCCGACAAGGCGGGGAGGCTGAGCGGGGAGCCTAGCCCTCCTCGGCACAGATGGCGCAATTAGAAGGTTGGACAGATTCTCTGCTGAAGACGCCGCTGGGGGAAAGGAAACAGTTCTGTGGGGGGTCTTTTCTCTATTTTAAAAGCAGCCGGCAGTGTGTAATTCCTTCAAGTAAATTGTGTATTTAAGTGCTCAGGGTGGAGATGCAGCCGCGGTGCTGGTTTCTCTGTGGAATTAGAAGGATGCTGGGCCCTTGTTTCCAGCGCTCCTGCTGGGGGCGGCGGGGCAGATGGCACCCCTTATATTGTCTCTCAAAGCAGCAGGGGTCCACCCCGTGGCCCCTTCTGGGATGGCTGTGCTGACCCCAAAGACCTGGTCACGGGGGAGGGGTCACGGGCACATGTTCCACGCCCCCCCAGCAGAGGACACCCCCTGGGACTCCTCAGGGCTCAGACCGCCCCCACAGCCCCTGTGTCGGATGAAACGGCAGGGTGGCCGAGGGTTTGTGGAAGTCCAGGAGGGTGGGGGCCCTGTGCTTTGTTCCAGGGGTGTATGCAGGCGCTCAGTAAATACGATGCAGAAATGAAAACTGAATATAGGAGGACGAGAGGAGGGGTGAGGGCTCACCCCTCTTTGGTGGGGCGTTGCTGTCCGAACGTTCGGATCCCTGTTTTGGTTCCTTTGTAAGTGGAAGGAACAGAAGAAGCCCTACCTGGGGGGTTTTAAGGAGATTCTCAGAGATGGAGAAGGCGGTGGCACCCCACTCCGGTACTCTTGCCTGGAAAATCCCATGAACGGAGGAGCCTGGTAGGCTACGGTCCATGGGTCGCAAAGAGTCGGACACGACTGAGCAACTTCACTTCACTTCTTCAGAGACGGGGCCTTGGAGCAGAGCCAGCGCACAGTAGGTGCTCAGGAGACGCCAGGCCCTGGGTCCCCCGACTCCCTCAGCCCTGCTTCCACCCAGCGACCTCTGGGGCAGGATGGGGGTGGGCTGCCCTCGGGCCTGGGGGCCCGTGGGGGTGTCATTCGTTCTGTCCTGAGCCAGCCCCTGCCCCGCATGCCCCTGGCTCCTCTCTGCGGCCGGACACCACCAGCAGGTGGAGACGGCGGGGCGGGACAGAGGCCTGCCCTTCACACCGGCTCTGTGTTGAAGGAGCGGGATCTGGGTTTACTTCAAGGGCAGGGGCACGGTGAAGAGTGCTGGGGACCCCTGCCCCTGGTCCGTTTCAAGAGGGCAAATCTGCCGTTCCCCTCCGGAGCCTGGGATGAGCGGATGCGCGTAGAGTTCCAGGGGCGGGGGTTCGTGTCTGTGTGCGTGTGTGTGTGTGTGTGTGTGTGTGTGTGTGTGTGAGCGCGCACATGTCACAGCGCCCCTCTCCGTGTCTGTCTGACGCCCCCCTCTGGCCGCCTAAGGACGCTCTCCCCCTGCCTGTGCGCCCCAGCCTCACGCCTGGAAGCCGCAGGCGCACACACAGGGACGGTTGGGTTGACTGTCCGAGACTGGCCCTGGGCCAGCCCCGGCTGCTTTCCTCTGCAAGCTCCGGCCAGACCAGACCCCTGGAGGCAGGGCTCTGCTGGCCTCCCCAGAGCAGGCAGCCCTGAGCTGAGTGGGCCCAGGTCGCCCTTCACCGAATCCCTTCCCCACTTCTCTCCTGCTCCCCGGACACCCTGGGCAGGCTCTGTTGGGGTGGTGGGGTAGAGGGTTCCGTCTAGGGGTGGGGACACAGGCCTGAACACCAGCATATCTGGGGGCTCTTTGGCGCCTATGGGTTCAAATGCCAAGCAGTCTCCCCAGGGGCCTGGAAAACGTGGGGTGATTTCCAGCCCAGCCAGAGCCCTGGAACACGAGACAGACGCCTGTGGATGAACGGCGAGCTGCCTTTGACGGCTGAGGCAGCCGTCCTGGGTGGGCGGGCAGGCAGGCTTGGCCTGGGGTGCGACTTCACCTCAGCTTCTCAACCTGTATCCCGGGGCCAGGCGTCTCCGAAGGGGCTTCGGCGCAGGTGGGAGCGACCGTAGGACTCCCTGGGCCGTGGTCTACGTCTCAGGCGTTACCCGGGGCTCTGACGAGGGGCAGTGGTTTCCTGTGAGCACGGGCGCCCCGAGCAGCGGGCTTATTCCGTGCAAGCGCTGTAGCAACAACTCCTGGCACGCAGCAGGTCCCAAGTGTTTCTGTGGGACTCGACGTTCTGCGAAGGCGGGGATTTCCATGCTTTATTTGCTGCTGTATCCGTGGTAGAGTCTCCAGAGGTGTTCTGGAATGAATGAAGGACGGCCCCCGGGTGTCTTTGGAGGTGAGAGGTCCAGGTGGAGCTCTATTGCTCGCCTCTCTTTACTCCAGGATGCCGCACGGAGCCCCTGGCCTGAGTCTACAGCTTCCCCTGTCCCCGCCACGCCCTCCCCTCCTCCTCCGCCGGGCCAGGTCAGCCCGGTCCTCCGAGGTCAGCTCTGGCCTGGCCGCCCCAGCTGCCCAGCCTGCGCCCCCCTGTCCTCCGGCTCCCGCGGCAGGTGGGAGGTGGTGGGAGGCACGGTTGGATCGAGGGTTGGAATGACTGCTCCAGACTCAGCTTCCCAGGTGGACCGAGGCACTCAGGAAGGTCAAGCTGGACGGGCCCCTGGAGATCTGGGCCAGCCTCCCCACTGTGAGTAAGGGGACGCTAAGCCCCAGATTGGGGGGCAGAGCATATCAGTCCCTCATGAGGCAGTTTCAGTATAGGGATGGATGGATTTCAGTCCATCAAGAAGCTTGTCAGCTGAAGCGTCTGAAGACCTCCCAGCTCAGGTCCTTTCTCCGTGGCCCCAGCCCTTGTACTGGTTCCCATGGCCTCTCCCCCGAAGGCCTCTGCTGGGCAGCCCCCCTCCATCGACAAGCAAGGCCGCAAACCCCCTTCTAGCGGCTGCCTGCCCGACGCCCCTCCAGGCTTCTCTCCACCCAGCTGCCAGAGTGAAGGATTAAAAATACAAATTAGACCATGACACTCCCTGCCGAGAACCCTCCAGGGGTCCCCCTGCAGTTAGAATAAGATCCCTTCAACAGGAGTCGACAACCTTTTCTGTAAGAACCAGATAGTAAATATTTTTGGCTCTGTGGACCATATGGTCTCTGTTGCGAGCGTGCCAAAAAGGAAAAAAAAAAGCACAGAAGCAGCCACAGCTCACAAGTGACTAGAGAGACACGGCTGTGTTCCAGTGAAACTTCAGTCACAAGGAAGGCAGCGGACTGGATTTGGCCCCGGGGCTGGCGTCTGCTGGCCCGTGACCTGCAGGGTCTTGCCTGGTTGCGTCCCCTGCGTCCTCTCCTGCCTCTTCACCCACCGTCCTCCTCCCGTCTCTGCCCAAGCCACTTCATCACCCTGACGGCTCTCAAAACTGCAGGCTTACCCGCATCCCAGGGTCTTTGCGTCTGCTCTTCCCTCTGCCTGGAATAATTTCCCACAGATCTCTGTAAGACTGACTCTCTGTCAAAATACAGACCTCAGGACAAAAGCCACCTCCTCAGAAAGCCTTTTATGGCCTGTCTGGCTAATAAGCATTCCTCCCTGCTAATTCTTGCTTTATCGATCCTGTTATATTTTCTTCAGAGCGATCTCTCAGACCTCTCTGAGGTGCTGCCTCCCAGGCTGCAGTCCTCATTTTGCCCCAAATAAAACTTACCTTGCAGCTCTCAAGTTATGCATCTTCAGAGCACAGACTTTGCCTGACCACTTATTTGTTAATCCACCTGTCATCTGTCCATCATCCACCTATCCATTCATCCATTTACCCAACCACCCATCCATCCATCTGCTTGTCCACCCCTCCACACATCCTTATACCCATCCATCCATCTATCCATAGTCTAACCCTCGCTTCCATAATGTAAGCTTCACCAGGGCATCATTCTGCCCGCTCACGAATGTGCGCTAATTGCCTAACTGAGCTGCTCACCCAAGGTCACCCAGCTGCTGTGTGACCAGATGAGGACAGGCCTGCCCCGGCTTAGAGGAGGACTCAGGGAACCCCTTCAGGTTTCCCCAGCCCCCACCCCACTGCAGTGGCTCTCTGCCTGCTGGAAAGCACTTTGCCAGCTTCTGGGCCACCCCGGCCTTCCCCGGGGTAAAACGAGTCTGAAGAAGGAAGGAGTCACCACCTTGGAAGCCTCCAGGCAAGCACAGTTCTGGTTGCCTCAAGGAAGCTGTGCTCCGAAGGCTGAAGTGACGCTGAAGCCCTTGAAAATGAAGTGCCTCCCGCACTAGTGTTTAATTGTCCTTTTATAGGACAGCAACTGGGCCTTAGGATTTTTTATAATTATTAATAGGGTATTAAACAATGAATTATCATGAACAATTAAAATTAATTGCATTTCTTGGAGTTAATTAAATTATTTCTTTAATAGAACAAGTGCCTGAGCAGACATAAAAATGAAAAACCAGTCCTATGAAAGTCTGCAGGGGCATGTGTGATGAGGCAGGGCGCTTTCCCTCTCCCACCAGGGGATGGGATTGGCGAACGGGACGGGGCCTTGGGAATCCCAGTCTCCCGGGAGGAGGGTGAGCTGGACCCGGGTGGACCCAGGCCGTCACTCAGCCCCCTGTCTGCAGTTCTCCCCTGTCAGACCCAGTTCAGAGCCCGACTCCTCCCTCCCTTCGTTTCTTTCCTTTATTCCTCTTTCTTAAGCCCTTTCTTCTCTGTTATGACCCAGGAAATGTCCTAGGCCCTGGAAACACAGGGATAAATCCGTCAAAATTCCATCCCTCCTGGAGTTTATGGTCAAGCAGAGAGAGCCGGCACTGTGTTAATTACGGCCAAGAGTCAGACAGCTGGGGTTCAAGCTTGGACTCTGCCCCTTACCTTCTCTGAGCCTCAGCTCCACCATCTGTACGTTAACACCTACAATGTGGGGCTGTTAGGGGACCAGATGAGTTGCTACATGCAAAGCACTTAGTACCAGCGCTTAGAACACAGCGAAGTGAAAGTGTTAGTCGCTCAGTCTATCTGACTCTTTGCGACCCCATGGACTGTAGTCGGCCAGGTTCCTCTGTCCTTAGAATTGTCCAGGCAAGAATTCTGGAGTGGGTAGCCAATTCCTTCTCCAGGGGATCTTCCCGACCCAGGGATTGAACCTGGGTCTCCCACATTGCAGGCAGATTCTTTAAGAAGAATCTTTTAAGAGAATTAAGAGAAATCTTCTAGAAAGAAAGTCCTTATCTGAATCTTGAAACACGAGGAGACCTTGGCCGGGCTGAGATGTGAAGGAAAAGATTTCCAGGCAGAGGGAACAGCATGTGTGAAAACGCAGAGGCTTTGCCAGGAAATGCAGTAGTTCCCGTTCGCAGCAGCATTGTCTGAAAGTTGCGGAGTGGGGAAGGATGTGGCTTGGTGGGGGGAGGGTTGGGAGCCAACCTACAGAACGGTATCCTCCCTGTGTAGTCCTCTGCCACACTGCAGTGGGGTGGGAGATGGACTGGGATGCTGGGATGCTGTGCTGTGCTGGGATGTACTGGGATGCTGGGATGCTGTGCTGTGCTGGGATGTACTGGATGTACTGGGATGTCCTGGATGGACTGGGATGTACTGGGATGCTGGGATGCTGTGCTGTGCTGGGATGTACTGGATGTACTGGGATGTACTGGATGTACTGTGATGCACTGGATGGACTGGGATGCTGGGATGCTGTGCTGTGTTGGGATGTACTGGATGGACTGGGATGTCCTGGATGGACTGGGATGGACTGGATGGACTGGGATGCTGGATGCTGTACTGTACTGGGATGCTGAAGCTCATTTGTTCTGTGTGTACTCCTCAAGGAAGAGGGAAGAAGTGGTGGTAGGTCGCTCCTGAGGCTTGATCCTAAAAGGCGCAGTTGACTGCAGCTTCAAGAGAGACCGAGAGTTGGAGACACCTAGCTGAGTTGATCTGGATGGCTGAACCCAGAACGTGGGTGAGATCATCAATGTTTCTCCTTGTTTAAAGCCACTACCTTCTGGGATAATTTGTTACACAGAAGTTAATACAAGTGCTTAGTGGAATCCCGGTTGTGAAGGGTCTAGTGGGAAGCACTTCCCATGGAAGATGAAGGTAGATTTGCAGATTAGGAAGATCGTTCCAGCTGCATCAGAGAGATGGAGTGAGGAAAGATAACAGCTGCTAGTCATTGCTCGTTTATTGTGTGTCGGGCACGGTTACGGGTTCTTCATAGATACTAACTCAGTCCTCTGAGCAGCCTTACAGTGTGGGTACTATCACTATGCTAATTTAATTTTAATTTTTAGTTGAAGTACAGTTGACTTACAATGTTGTGTTAGCTTCTGATGTGCAGCAAAGTGATTTAAAAGAACCGAAGTGAAGAACTAAAGAGCCTCTTCGTGAAAGTGAAAGAGGAGAGTGAAAAAATTGACTTAAAGCTCAACATTCAGAAAAGTAATATCATGGCATCTGGTCCCATCACTTCATGGCAAATAGATGGGGAAACAGTGGAAATAGTGGCAGGTTTTATTTTCTGGGGTCTCCAAAATCACTGCAGATGGTGACTGCAGCCATGAAATGAAAAGATGTTTGCTCCTTGGAAGAAAAGCTATGACCAACCTAGACAGCACAAAGCAGAGACTTTACTTTGCCAACAAAGGTCCATCTAGTCAAAGCTAAGGTTTTTCCAGTGGTCATGTATGGATGTGAGAGTTGGACCATATAGAAAGCTGAGCGCTGAAGAATTGATGCTTTTGAACTGTGGTGTTGGAGAAGACTCTTGAGAGTCCCTTGGACTGCAAGGAGATCCAACCAGTCCATCCTAAAGGAAACCAGTCCTGAGCGTTCATTGAAAGGACTGATGTTGAAGCTGAAACTCCAATACTTTGATGTGAAGAACAGACCCAGGGTCATTGGAAAAGACCGTGATGCTGGGAAAGATTGAAGATAGGAGGAGAAGGGGACAACAGAGGATGAGATGGTTGGATGGCATCAGCGACTCAATGGACATGAGTTTGAGTAAACTCTGGGAGTTGGTGATGGACTGAGAATCCTGGCGTGCTGCGGTTCATGGGGTCGGAGAGAGTTGGACACGACTGAGCAACAGAACAGAAAGTGATTTAGTTATGTGTGTGTGTGTGTGTGTGTATGTGTGTGTGTGTATGTGTGTATAAGTGTGTGTATGTGTATGTGTGTATATGTGTGTGTGGATATGTGTGTGTATGTGTGGATATGTGTGTGTATGTGTGGATATGTGTGTATATGTGTGTGTGTATGTGTGTGTATGTGTGTATATGTATGTGTGTGTATGTGTGTATATGT
>ML663619.1:712561-733964 GCA_007570785.1 Antilocapra americana | reverse complement strand
TGTGTGTATGTGTATGTGTGTGTATGTGTATGTGTGTATGCTTGTATGTGTGTATGTTGTGTGTCTATGTGTATGTGTGTGTGTGTGTATGTGTGTGTTTGTGTGTATGTGTTTATATGTGTGTGTATGTGTGTGTGTATGTGTGTATGTATATGTGTGTGTATGTGTCTGTTTATGTGTGTGTGTATGTGTGTGTGTGTGTTTATTTGTGTATGTGTGTATGTGTGTGACTGCATTCGGTACCCCACAATAAACCAGGATGGGAAAGAACATCCGAAGGCAGTCACACAACAGGACCTTGTGTTTACCGTTCTATGTATAATGGTTTGCACCTCCTCCTCCCAAACCCCCCCTTTAACCCCGCCCCGCCCCACCCTCCCACGCCCGGCCCCTCAAGTCTGTGCTCACATGTGTCCTGCTTTAGGTCCCACCTGTGAGTGATGTCATGTGGGATCTGTCTCCTTCTGACTTCCTTTGCTCAGTGTGACCATCTCTAGGCCCACCCATCTACCTGCAAATGACGGCATTTCATCCTTTTCGTGCACATACCACCACGGCATCTGTGTCCACTCATCCGTCAATGGACATTCAGGCTGTCTCCATGTCCTGGCTATTGTGAACCACGCTGTTCTGAACATAGGGATACAGTATCTTTATAAATCATGGTTCTGTCCAGATACATGCCTAGGAGTGGGCTTGTTGAATCATATGTGTGTGTTCGTATGTACTGAGTCGCTCAGTCACGTCCGACTCTTTGTGACCCATGGACTGCAGCCCGCCAGGCTCCTCTGTCCATGGGGATTCTCCAGGCAAGAGTACTGGAGTGGGTTGCCATGCCCTCCTCCAGGGGATCTTCCCAACCCAGGGATCGAACCCACATTGCAGGCGGACTCTTTATTGACTGAGCCTCCAGGGAAGCCGGGACCGTATGACAGCTCCGCTTTTAGCTTTTTGAGGACCCTCTGTGTGCTTCTCCGTGGCGGACGCACCAACCTACACCCCCCCAAACCATGTTGGAGGCACCCTTTTCTCCACGCCCCCTCCAGCATCTGTTATTTGTAGACTATTTAGTCCTGGCTGTTCTGACCATTGTATGAAGCAGAACCTCACAAGTAGTTTTGATTTGTGTCTCTCTAATAATTGTATTTTAAAGATAAGTAAATCGAGAAAGATTGGAAAACTCGCTCAGCTTCCCATGACTAACAACTTATGGTGGAGCTAGTTTTGGACCCAGGCAGTCTCTGAGCTCTATGCTACGCATCCTTCCTGGAGGCTGGGGAGACTGCCAGTGCCTGAACGGCGAGCCCAGGAGCTCAGGGCTGTACTGGGTGTTGGGGGGCAGAGGGAAGAGCCGAGAGATGCGTGAGAGCTGGAGTCGGCAGGACTTGGGACCCGGCTGGACGGAAGAGTGATGGGGAAGGGGACACCCACAGACTCTGCTGCTCTCACCTGAGGTCCAGGCTTGAGGTAGTTCCACCCTGAGACGCAGAAGCCAGAGGAGGGGCGGGTTTGAGGGCAGAGTTCGGACGTCCTCGGGGATGTGATGAGTTTGTGAAGCAGAAGGGCATCCAGGTAGCTCAAGGGAGATGTTGGTCTGAGATCCGGTATTCCCTGTATCCCATGGCTCCCCCTTCTTAGTTCTTATCAGACCTAAGAGTGACCCGTGCGCCTTTCTCCCTGACATTCCCCCAGAGCCCAAGGCTTACCTGGGTCATCTTGGGTCACCCATGCCGAGCATGCAGCTGGGCCCCGGGGCTGCTGGGGGTGCTATGGAGGGTGTGGCTGAGCCCGGGCGCTCAGCTCTTGCGCTACCTGCCGCTCCCGGGTGGCTGTGGGGGGGAGTGTGGCGGGCAGGTGGGCGCCTGGAACGGTGCAGCGGATCCTGACAGCCAGCTCGGAAGTGTGGCCGCTCCGTGTCTTTACCCCAAGCGCTGGTCCCTTCCCAACTCAGCTCATCCAAACCAGGCTTTCTGGAGCCTGTGGGGTCATGTCACCATCCCTTCTGTCACAGTGGGTGGGCTGCCGGGGCTGGGGTCCCCTGCTCACAGCACCAGTGCCTGGTTCCTGGTTGATGCTGAGAGACTTATCTCCTGGGCCCGGGGAGGGGCTGGGAAGACCCCCTTCAAGCCCATCACGGGCCTCTCCTTCCACCAGCGCCCCCTGCAGGGTCGGAGTGCCTGCCTTGGCGTTTACCTTCTGTGTGTCCCTGGAATGGCTTCTGCTGCTCCAGGCCCCATGCTGGCCCTGATAGCACTCGGATCCATGTAGGAGTTTCCTGGGACAGCTGGCCATGTCCACATGGGCAGTTTCCCCTCACATGATCACATGGGCTGGCTGAGACCCAGACCTTCCAACCTGTCTGAAGGATTCCATCAAGTGACTGTGTACCACGTTTTTGAGGGGCTTAACTGAGCAACCCTGACCTGGAGAACCTTCTAGAAAACAATCAGGAGACCAGAGGGACCATTTAGAGCAGGGATGCTCAGCACAGGGGAGCTGGGGCAGGGAGGACTTGGTTCCCTGGGGTCATCTGGCAAGGTGTGGTTATCAGTGGAGGCTGGGCCATGCTACAGGCCTGGGGGGAGAGGCCAGAGGGGCTAATGACCGGCTCCCACGATGCCCAGGATCAGCCCCACCTTCAACAGCACCCAGGCGGAGAAATCCAGCCCTGGGGACCCATAGCATCCGGGAGGGCGGAGCTGCTCTTTGAGCCCCGGCGTGTCCTCCCCAGGTTCCTAGTGAATGCGAGCTTGCCTGGTCCTGTTCCTGGGACAGTCCCTGGGGCCGCCGTCTGCTCTGATCTGCAGTGACAACTCCGATGTGGGGAAAGAGGGGCTCCCCAAGAGCAAGGGTGGGCGGCCTGTAGCCCTCCTCCCCTGCACACCCCTCCTGGGCAGGGGGAGAAGTTTTCAAACTGTTTCCAGAACCTCCCCGTGGGACTATGGGGGTTGTTGAGAGGGTGGGGGTCTGGGGCGCCTCCTCACCCCAGCAACCCTTTCTGTTGTTTTCAAATCCAGGGGCTGTGTGTCGATGAGGATGGATTTCTAAGCCACCTAGTATGCTGTGCCAAACCCTGTAACTTTATTTTTCTCTCCCTGAACAGAATTTCTGTCTCAAGCTCTCTTTCTGCCTGAGGGCAGAAAATGTAATCTCAGACAATTCCAGGTAAATTCAGTCCTTAGTTCACGCTTAGTTCGACTCAGGGCTGCAGTCCCTCTCTGCTCCTCAGGGTGCTCGGTTCCAGAGGCATTGTGGCTTCGGCAGGCGGCACCCCGTCAGCATCGGTCCTCATGGGGCCCTCCAGCGGGTGCTAGGCGGGCTTGCTCCTCTTCAAGGGCGCCCATAGCTCCCAGGTCTCCAGGAATCAGATTCCTGCCTCCTCTCTGCTCCCCTCCTCTTCCTCCCTTCCCCCTCCCCACCTGGCCTCCTTCCACGCCCTGGTGAAAGTGAAAGTGTGTCCGACTCTGCCATCCCACTGGCCCTAGAAAGAGTACTGGAGTGGGTTGCCATTTCCCTCTCCAGGGCATCTTCCCAACCCAGGGATCGAACCTGGGTCTCCTGCATTGCAGGCAGATTCTTTACCATCTGAGCCACCAGGGAAGGTCCCTCCCTGGTGGAATTCAACAAATCTCTATGCTCCTCCAGGAAGAAGCCCAGGAGTTAACCCCAATTCCCCAAGGGCAGCAGCCTGCAAGAGCTGTGTTTGCAAAGCGCTTTTGGCATCTCTGGCTGGTTTCAGACTTCTCAGGAGAGCTTTGCGGGCAGAGCTGTAAGCTTCAGTGTAACAAGCGATGTTTACCTAGAAGCCCTGTCCTCCCCCTCCCTCAGGACTATCCAGAGGCCCCGCTGTGGAGCCTGCCCCTCCCTGAAGTCACTCTGGGCCTCAGAGGAAGTTTGGGTATGGTGGGGGACGGACGGTGCACGCCTAGGGGGCCAGTGGGAGATAGCTGCCTTTTCTCGGGGCGGAGGGGCCCACTGGAGCTCAGGGAAGGATGGGCATTTGTCTAGGTCATTCTGCTGCAGAATGATGGAGGCTGGCTTAGCCTTTCCAGCAGCTGGGAAGGGTGGCAGGGGGATGAAGGCAGAGTCTTCCCCACCTCGGTCACAGAGATCGCCCTGTGGGAGCTGGACCACTGGGTGCAGAGGTGTGACCCCCCTTCTCCCCTCCGACTTCCCCCAGAGGGGAAATGGACCTCCTTTGTGCCGTGACCTCTTCGCTCCACCCAGTGAATCTGCAAGATGGACACTGTCAGCTTATAAGATTGTTTCCATTTTGCAGATGAAGAAGCTGAGGCTCGTCAGAGGGGTATGCCCAAGTCCCACTGTAAATCAGTGACAGAGATGGGAAATTCCTGTTGCTTTGTGTTTGAAACACATCCTCATCAAGACAGCTTAAACAAACGCTACTGTACGGGGCACGTGATCAGACGGCCTCGCCTTGCTTTCTCTTTCTGCCCTTCACATTGGCTTCCCATCTGAGGCTTCAGGGAGCTTGCTGACCTATAAATACATACAAACGTACGCATACGTACAGAGATGCGGGGAAAATGCAGGGTGCAGCTCTGCTACTTCATCACTCTTCTTTAATGTGTTTTTTCCTTAATGGTATCCTTTTGCTTGAAAATGGATTCTGAACACCTCAGGTCAATGTGACGGATAGAGGCAGCGCCTTTCATAGTTTTCGAGCGGCTGGCAGCATGATCCCCAGTGTTCAATCTGTCCTTTGAATGCCCCTCCCTGCTGTTTCAAGGTTTCTGCTCTTACAGTCCTGTGATGGCTACCCTGCAAGAGACGCCCATCGTTAATGGTGCTTTAATGTCTGAGGATCGATTCTAGACGTGGGGCTGCAGGTCAAGGGTTATAAACATTTTATGTTTCCATAGATATCAGAGGCAGGATTTGAATTCGAAAATATCTGACTCCAGTGCATGAGAGAGACCCAGGATACAAGATGCTGGCACGACCCCCGGGTGCCATCCTGACCATGCAGCCTCCTGCCTCACCTGCGCTGGGCATCTGCCGGGGGCGCGGGAGGCTGGCCTCCCAGCCTGGGAGGAGCCTCTGGCCCTCTGACTACGGACAGATCCATCCTCCGGGGCAGCCCACGAGGGGAAGGGCGCACGGGGTGTCATTTCTGTTCTGCAGAGGGGACTCCCAGACTGCCGAGGGGTGGGGGCAGGGCCAGGGCGGGGACGGAGGTTCAAGGGCTGAGCGGAGGGGAGACTCGCCAAAGACCACGCAGCTGGTCGGTTAAGCCTGGGAATGGCGCTCCAAAGTGGGGGTTCCGAAGCAGCGTCAGTGGGGCAGCGAGGACTCCTCTCTGCTCCCTCGGGGTGGAGCCGGGCGCAGGCGAGCCTCCCGACCCTCTCCCCGTGGCCTGCTCCAGCCGTGGGCTCTGGGCCGCCTTCAGAGGGAGGGCTTGGCTGAACTGCGGGCTGTGCTGCCCCGAACAAGGGGGTGGAGTCCCTTCTGCTCTGCCACTGGGGAGACTGGGGATGGCCGTGGATGGCGCCTATTTGGGAGGTGATGGGTGTGCTGCTTGTCTCGAAGAGAGAAGCCCCAGGAGGGGTCCTGGGGAGAGGCAGCCCCACTGCCAGGTGCTGTCATGAAGTGACTGGCAGACGGGGGGCGGCGGCAGGCAGGCCCGAGCAGGGCAGGGCCAGGCTGGCAGGGAGAGCTGGGACTCCAGTCTGGTGAAGGAGGCACAGTTTCCCTCTGCAAGGAGCTGATCTGATGGGGAGGCACAGCTTCCACCCTCAGGGAGCTCCTGGTCTAGTGAGGTTAGAGTCCTGGCCCGTGGAGAGCTCCCAGCATCATGGAGATGACAGAATAAATGATAGAAAACTTGGACAGTTTTCCGTCACTGAGAAACCCACTTCAGACACGGGGAGAGGCACCTACATCAGGGGTGACATGATGGGCAGTGTGGCCTGGTGGGGAGAGCACAGGCTTCGGAGTCTGCTTGGAACCCCTGCCCAACCTCCCACAAGCTGTGAGGCCTTGCGTACTTTACCTTGCCTCTCGGAGCCTGGTTTCTCACCACATACTGGGTGATTACTAAGTGAGTTAGTACTCAGGTAGCCCCAAGTACAATGATTGTCTGTGAGTGCCCAAATCATGGTAGCTACTCCAGTCTTATTTGGGCAGGTTTAAGTCATGGAGGGCTTCCTGAAGGAGGAGAACCCCGAGGCTAGACTCTGATGACTTGGGCTTCTTTCTAAGTTCCCCCGGAGGATCTCAGCCTTTTCGGGCCTCACTGCTTCTCCTCGCACCTCTCCTGGGTGGCTGAGCCAAGCAGTTCAGGAATGATGATGTCTTCAAAGTAAGAGGACACGTTTAAATGCAAAGGTGTAATGAAGATGATTAAAGGAGATGGAAGATGCCCACGGAGGGTCCAGCTTATAGTGGAGAAGCCCCTGGGTCTGGGAGCCCCTGCGCCCCTGTCGGGAACACTCCACGCATCGCCACATCGGTCGTTTCTACTCACCTGACGCGGTCGCAGTCAATGCAGACAAATTGAGAACTGGAGTCAGAACAGGCTGCCAGAAGCCGGAGTGCTAGGAAACGGTCCAGACAGGCAAAGAGGCGACAAGCAGGGCCTGCGGAGGGCAGGAGAGGCTTGGAAGCTCTGAGGGTCTTGGGAGGTGGACTGGGAGCCAAGCCAAGCTGCTGGGAGCCCCTTCTTTGTAAATGGGTCAGCCAGCTTAAGGGTTGGACACTGCCTGATGACCTCCCTCAGTGGGTCTCTTTGGCCGTGACCTCCAGGCTGCTGACCCCAAGGACTCATGATTCGGGCCCTTTTTGTCTGTTTAAACTCCCGTTCAGTTCAGTTCATTTCAGTCACTCAGCCGTGTCCGACTCTTTTCGACCCCGTGGACTGTAGCACGCCAGGCCTCCCTGTCCATCAGCAACTCCTGGAGTTTACTCAAACTCACATCCATCACGTTGGTGATGCCATCCAGCCATCTCATCCTCTGTCGTGCCCTTCTCCTCCCGCCTTCACTTCTCAGGAGGCAGGTCAGGTAGTCTGGTATTCCCGTCTCCTGAACAATTTCCCACAATTTGTTGTGATCCACACAGTCAAAGGCTTTGGCGGAATCAAGAAAGCAGAGGTAAATGTTTTTCTGGAACTCTCTTGCTTTTTCGATGATCTGACGGAAACTCCAGGCCATGCCATGTGTGGCCTGGGTCCCCAGGTGGAGCTGATGAGCACTGTTTTTATTGCGACAGGTTGAGCCAGAGGGAAGCCCGTGAGAAGGGGAAGGGCCAGGCCCAGGCTTCCGGTGTGGCAGGAGATTAGGCTTTAGGTGATCAGGGCTGGGACGAGGGGGTCACCGCGTGTCCTATTCCTCACGTTTTCATTCACTGAGCAATTCCTCCGCCTTGGATGCTGTGCCAGTCGTGTGCGTTATCACGTCGGGTCCTCCCACCCACCCTGTGAGTGGGTGCGATTGTTGCTGCCGCTTTGCAGACAAGGAAACAGGCTCAGAGCGGTTAAGTCACTTTCCTCAGGTTGCACAGCTACCTGGCGATTGGGCCAGGATTCAGGTGTGAGCCTGGAAGATCCCAAGGGCTGTTCCAAGCAGGCTGGTCCGAGAGCCCGTGGGCAGGGGGGGCCAAGCCCTCCTGGGAGCCTCGCTGCTGGGTGGGAGGCCACGGGGGTGGGGCTGGGAAGCAGGGGTCCTCTCCTCGACGGGGCTTGTCTGCCCCTTCACCTGTTGCGCCGACGCGGCGTAGGTCCCTCTGTCGGGGCTCTTCTGGCTTAAAGGCCTCGTGCTTTGGGCCCCAAGGAAGTGCCTTTTCTGGGCAGAGTTGTCGGGTCTCCTGACCGTGGCCCCGTGCCTTGGAGCGCTCCGTGTGTTCCCCACCCTCCACCCCACGAGGGGGAACCGGGGTGCTCATGACACCCTCCTCCCAGGATTCGAGCCTGCTCAGGGTCAGCCCTTGCCATGAGCGCGCCTCCCGGGGCGCCTCTTGGCCCTACATTACATCAGGCTCCTCCCTTTGCCTGCACAGCTCTTGGTTTCTGTTGTGGGTGTCCTCTCCCTCCTCTGCCTGCTCCCCACCCCTCGGAATCCAAGCCTGAGCCCCCCGGCTCCTAGTGCCTCCAGAGGTGTCGGGTCCCTGCTGGAGGGATGCTCTGCCCGAGCTCCATGTTGCCCAGAACAGAGAAGGAAGGGTTAAGGCACGCGTGGCGCCTGAGAGGAGGAGAGAGAGAAACACCCCGAGGCTCTTGCTCTTCCTCAGCAGCCCCTGCTCTCCAGCACAGGCTGCTCTCAGATAAACGGGCCAAATAGCACGAAGGTGTGTAATGACAGCGTCATTTCAAAGTGATTATCTGGGATAACAGTAATTATGTCCAAGAACAGAGAAGGTCAAACGGGCTGGCCCCACTGCTCGACTCCAGGGAACCTCTTGCCAAGAAAAGGCTGTGTGTGCAGGGGTGTAGGCAGGTGCGGGAAGGCGGGAAGGGGGTCTGGGGGGGCAGGGGGCAGAACCCCCTCTCGACCAGGGTCTCAGGTGGAACTGCCCCTGGGCAGAGCTTCCGAGACCACTTGGCTGTCCGTTTCTTGTGTCAGCCCATCTCCGGTTGGTCCTTGGTCCCCACCTGGGTGTGACTCTCCTTCCCTCGGGGCCTTTCCCGGCGCCCGAGGCCGTGCAAGCCTCCCCTCTCTCGGCCTTCGCTTCTGCTCTCCCTTCCTTCTCTGTCTCCTTCACGACACACTCTCGGCGTGCTCTCTGCTCACCCGTCCCATCTCTTACTGTCTCTCAATCCAAATGCCTGGAAAGCTCTTCCATGCTCCTCCCCACCCAGTCGCCCGCTGGCTCATCTGTCCTCCTGTCTGGGTTCACTTTGCTGCCGTCCGCCTGCCCACATGTTCAGTGTTCCACTGGCTACAGGTCCACGCTTCGCCCTCCCCGTGCTCTTGTGAACACCCGCCCAGCAGCTGCTCTGCCTCCACGCTTTGCGGTGTGCCCGCCCGCCCACCCGTTCTTCCGTCCCCCGTCTCCTCTCTCCCCCGCTTCTTTCTCTTCCCATCCGGTCCTTCCTTCTTCCTGTTTCCACCCACCATCCGCTGTCCTTCCATCCGTCCTGCCACCTACCATCTGCCATTCACAGTCTGCCCTTCCACCCCTCCACCCTCCGTACTTCCCGTCCATCCTCACCACTGTCCACCCAGCCGCTCGTCCTTTCTCATGCCCACTTGTCCATTCTCATGCCCGCTCGTCCTTTCTCATGCCCGCTTGTCCATTCTCATGCCCACTCATCCTTTCTCATGCCCGCTCATCCTCTCTTACCACGTCTCTGTGGCCACGTGGTTTTCCATCCCCATGAGTCCATTTGTCTTGTGTGTGAACCTCTAGCTAGTCAGCATTCTCTGCTGATCCCCATTATTTCCTGCCTCTTTGAGTTCGTGCTAGTCTACATCATGCCACCAGCAGCCTCCTCCTCAACTCTGATTGCTGAAGTCGCACTCACTCTCCAAGGTTTATTCTAGGGTAACTATTTCAGGCAAGTGCAGTATACAAGGATCTGCAGCCAGAGAGAGTGGTGTAATTTTGGCTTTAGCTTGTCACTGACTGCTTGACCTTGGGAAGGATACTCAACCCCCCAAGCCTCCATCTCCTGGTATGTTAAGGCAGTCGATGATCCCTACTGTGTGAAGTGGTTAAATAAGATTATCTTTAAGGCGTGCAGCACTTACCTGGGCTTCCCTGGTGGCTCAGCAGTAAAAGAATCCACCTGCAGTGCAGGAGACACAGGAGACATAGGTTTGATCCCTGGAGGAGGAGATGGAAACCCACTCCAGTATACTTGCTGCAAAAATCCCGTAGCCAGAGGAGCCTGCTGGGCCACGGGCTATGGGGTCACAAAGAGTCGGAAACAACCGAAGTGACTGAGCATGCGCGCGTGTGTCTGGCACCCTGAGATGCCCCGCTGATGCTCAGCTCCACCGAGGAGGAAATGCAAAACCAGTCAGAGATCCTCCTGGACTCGCAGCTTATACAGAGGCGGTGGCTGGCTGGGGCAGGCACATTTCCCAAGTCAGACTTCTTTCACTTTTGTTCTCTGCTTTGCATCGTCTCCAATCGAATTACTGATACGCCCGCCAGAGACCCTGAAAGCAGAGACCAAGAGTGCACAGTGTGGGCAGGAGGCTCCGGCTAAACCGACTTCCCCTCAGCACAGGGCCCAGGATGAAGTCTTGGGCATCGTGCCAGTTGCTCGTTAGAGACAAAAGGACCTGCTCTGACGTGGGTAGCAATGACTCCAGGGGGCTAGGGTCTGATATTTCCAAGGGGAGCTGGATATCCGTGGGAAGGCCCTTTACCTGGGTCCTGTGGTCACAGAGGCCCCTGTCGAGGTGAGCGAGGCAGCTGGACCCCAAAAGGGAAGTGCACTGGATTTTCACCCCCCACAGGGAGGCTCAAATATGCCAAAGCTGGTGCTGTCTCCTGCAGTGAAATGTCCCTTCTGAGTCAGTTCTTTTAGTCACCCTGGTGTGTCGTGGAGGATGGTAAAGCCACCCTTTGGTCCGTGACCACATCCAGGGCTGCAATACGCTGATAACTGTGTGAAAACAGTCTCTCCGGGACACTGATAAAAGCAGGAGCAGGTTTGTGGCGGCTGCCAGCTTCCGTGGTGTAAACACTCCCAGGCTGCCAGCTTCACGGAGAGGTGAGATCTTTGAAGGTGCAGCTGGAAGAGACGAGCGGTGAGGTGTCATCGGAAAGCAGCTTCGTCACACTGATGCAACGGACACAGAGACCTCCAGAGCGTAGATAGTAAAACACAGTCAATTACGGTGTGGTTAATTTGGAGAGTGTGTTATCTTTGCTTTTCATGCAGCTTATTTCATGGTAGGTTTGTAGAGTTTAATTTTAAAAGAATGACTATGTTATAACAACTGGCTCACAAAATTCCTGAAAATTGGACAATTGGCTCTCACGAGCTCTGCTTATTTTCGTTCAGATGAATTTGTTTTTCCCCCGACGATGAGCGCGTCATGCAGAAGTCTGAGCTGGAGAAATGGAGAAAACCACCTTGGCTTTGAACTTCTGCTGTGGTCTTCTCTGGGGTGAGTGAGCCACAGGGCTGACCCGGTGCCATGTTCATGAAGAACAGATGGGGAAGTGTCATTTTCATGCGTCGTTCAGTTAAGAGGCCAATAGTGGGGTGGACTTTGACCCATATAAAGCCTGGGTCGTAGTTCAGGCTTTACCATTTGGTAGCGGTGTGACTTTGGGTGAGTCCCTCGACCTCTCTGAGCCCCTTGACTGAATTAGATGATTTATTGATTCAACAAATACGTATTGTGTACCTACTGTGTGCCACGTATTAGGAGTAGAGCAGTCAATAGCTAAATAAAAACCTTTCTGTACGTATAGCTTACACTCTTAATGAAGGATCCAGTCATCTGCCATATAGTAGATGTGTTGCCTGTGATTTATATATGATTGATACCACTTAGGTTTGTCATATGGACATTATCATTTCCTCCACCTGCAGAAGTTTGATGAAGTGACGGTGGATTGGATTCTGTCTTTTTAAAGACAAAGACAGTCTACCAAAAGCCCAGTGTGCCCCTTCATAGGGGTTTGATGTACGTGGCTTTTCTGCTTTTGAAATGTCATCTTACTGGATCTGGTTTATCATGTGCGTTACTGTCTGCTGTGCAGCAAAGTGATTCCATTTTACATATGTATACTACATGTGTGTGCGCATTCTTTTTCATACTCTTTTCCATTATGCTTTAACACAGGATATTGAATATAGCTCCCTGTGCTAAAGAGGAGGACCTGTTGTTCATCCTCTCCATATGTAACCGTTCGTATCTGCTAGCCCCAAACTCCCCATCCATCCCTTCCCTACCACCCTCCCTCTTGGCAACCACAAGCCTGTTCTCAATGTCTGTGGGTCTGTTTCTGTCTCACCGATAGGTTCATTTGTGTCATATTTTAGATACTACATATACGAGATCTCATACAGCATTTGGCAGTTGTAACTTCTGAACGCAGAAGTCGACCACCTGCTCTGGTGTGCTGCGTCCTACCTTGATTGCGTGTCCTCTGTCAGTCATCTATCAGTCCCTCTGTTCATCCATCCCTCCGTCCAGCCATGTGCCCATTTAAGAGGCGCTCACCTCCAATTCCAAAAAAAGTAGCTTTAATTAACGTACATTTGTGTTGGTGGCTCAGGCTGTAAGAACCTGCCTGCAATGCAGGAGACCTGGGTGCGATCCCTGGGCTGGGCAGATCCCCTGAAGAAGGGAATGGCAGCCCACTCCAGCATTCTGGCCTGGAGAGCCCCACAGACAGAGGAACCTGGCGGGCTCCAGCCCACGGGGTCTCAAAGAGCTGGACGCAGCTGAAGTCCACTAGCGCGCCTGGTTGGCCTCCCCCCGCTCTGCCCCAGGACGGGTGGGGTTACGTGTCTGCCGGTGGATTTGGCTCAGGCAGTCTCTTCCTCCCCTCTCTTTACTGCTTGAGTCTTGGGCACAGGCCTAATCCCTTAACCCTCTGAGACTTCCACTGTCCAACGTGGCGCCTTCGCCGCAGGAGGGTGTCGGCATTTGACATGTCGCTGGTCCAAACTGAGATGCGCTGTTCGTGCAAAAGGCACTCTGGAATCTGAACGCTCGGTGTGAAAACAGAGTGTAAACTAGCTCATGAATATTGTTTTGTTGTTGCTTATATATTAAAGTGATCACGTTTTGGAGCTATCGGGTTAAACAAAAAGTCTTAAAATGAACATTATGTTCCTTTTTGTATTTTTACCACGGCTACTACAACTTTAGAATCACATTTGTGGCTCGTGCTGTGCTTCTGGTGGACCGTGCTCGTTTAGATGTGGGCTTTGTCCCTGCGGTGGGGCTTGGAGGTGGGCGGCTTGTCCTCACTGAGTTGTCTCTGACAAGGTGGGTGGGCCTGCTTAATTCTGGGGTTCATTGAGCAGGCCCATTTGGCTTTCACAGAAAGCTGTGTTCTGCTCTCCAAATTAGCCTTGATCGGTACCAGAGGTGACGTGTTGGCCTCCTTCTGCTGGGCCTCTGTCTTATTTTCCAGTGTGTTCAGAACTTGGATGGAGAACAGGAAGACTATTTCTGGGTCTTGCTAAGGACCCCCGCCATTCATCCAAACAGTATGTACCAACCGTTGACTGTGTGCCTGCCCTGTGCTGGGAACCACGCGTAAGGCCGTGAGGCCATTCAGCGTCCTGCCTGGCCTCCAGACTGGCCTGGGACATTTGGACAGTGATGGTCACACGGGAAAAATCCACACATATACCTAGGTCTTAAATTTTGCTCATGATTTCAGGGAGCGGCTTAGGTTTCTGGCGCGGCATCCGTGGGCCTGCTATGTGTCCTAAAACTCCCGGTTGAAATCTCTGTCTTTAGAGCAGGGCTTGCCAGCCTCAGTGCTGTTGGCATTTGGGGCTGGATAACTCTTTTTCAATATTTGTTTCTGTTTATTTATTCATTTGGCCGCACCAGGGCTCAGCTGAGGCAGGCGGGGTCTGTTGTTGCGGAGTGAGGGATCTAGTCCCCTGACAGGGGGTCGAACCCATGCCCCCTGCGCTGGGAGAGTGGAGTTTTAGGCCCTGGACCACCACGGAAGTCCTGGATGGGTAATTCCCTATTGTCGAGCTCTCCAGCGATTGTAGGGTGTTTGGAGGCATCCCTGATCTTACTCGATGCCAGGAGCATGCCCCCAACAAGTTACGAAAATCAAAAGCTGTCACCAGACATTGCCAAATGCCTGTGCAGGGTCCAACAAGCCCAGCTGAGGACCCCTGAAGTGGACGGAGCTGCGGCTGCCTGGGTCCAGACTCCAGCATCGTGGGGGTGCCCTGTTTCTAAAGGGCTGAGGGCTCCGTGTGTTCTTAGCTTGGTCTTACTAATCCTTGCTCCCACCGCCCACCCCGAGCGCTTGGTCTGGTCTCCCCTGGTCCTGCCCGGTGCTGGGCACACCACAGTTTGGTTGAATGGAGACAGAAGGAAGGGATAGAGGCCCTTTTAGGTTCCCCCCTCATGATACGCAGAGCTCCTAGGACCCAGCCCTAAACCTCCTGTCAGGCCCTAGGGACGTGCCATCTCTAGTTGTTTTTGACTCAGACAGGCTGGACCATCTCCCTCACCTCCCAGCTAAAAATCACTGCTCCTGGACAAGCGCGATGAGCCTGTCCCTGAACAGCCTCAGGCCAGATGTGCCTGGACCGCCCGACCTCTGCCTGCCTCTCCCGCCCCGGCAGCTGTGAGTCCAACAGCCACAGAGCGGTGCGGTGCGCAGACGTCCTGCCTGGGGCCGCAGACCCTCCCGGCTCTGTGAGCGACGCTGCCTTCGGTGCAGACCCGGGGCTGGGAATTTTCATGGTCTCTAGAGAGCTGGCCTCTCTGGGGTCCGGGGAACCCGGCTGACTCCGGAGCTGGGTGAGAACTGGCTGCCTGTTAAGTGAATGCAACAGAAATCAAGCAACGAAGAGAACGAGGTCAGACAGGGCTGACCCAGTGTTCAGACCCCAGTTTTGACACTTTCATCTCGTGTGTGATCGCCTTCCCCTGAACCCCTCTTTCTCCTTCGGAAATGGGAATATGGGTTGATTATCTCCAAGACCCTGCCGCGCTGGTGTTGGAGGGTTAGTTTTAGTCCACGTGGCTGTCACTGGCTCTTCCTTTGCTTTGTCCAGGTGCATTTACTTTCCATTGCACGCTGAACAGAGCAGAAATGATTCCACTTCAGCTCTTCTGCTGTTTTGAGGTTTTTCGCCCCCAGGCTTCTTCTACCTTCTGCACTGTCTTAGTGTCAATGTCTAGGCTCAGCAGCTGGCCAACCAGAGGGCGCTGTCTTATTTCACCCACCCTCGGTTTCCCCATCTGCACAATGGACATAATAAGAAGTTCCTGTCTAGTAGAACAATGATAGTATTATTTCCTCTTTGTGGGCGAGAGAGACTGCTGTGATGTCTTGCCCACGGTTACAGAGCAGCGGGGGGTGGAGCTGGGGTTAAACCCGGGGAGGCTGAGGCCCAGAGCCCAGGTTCTGACCCATCTGGGGACTTGGGCTGCCAAGTCAGAGGCTAGTGTTTCTAAAACTGCTGGGGGAAACTCATTGTGAAATCGCACAGAAGGCACACAGGATGCGGGACGCAGGTGGGTCCACAGGTAGGAGTGCGGAAAGGACTCACCTGTGACCCAGAAGCCTGAGGGTCTGACCGAGTGAGCCCATACTCACCCTCAGAATGTCTGTGGAGCACCTAGGCTGCGTCTGACACCCAATGGGAACAAGATCTCTGCCTCTGCGGTGCTGAACATCTAACAACAGAAGACCTATAATGATGATGATAATATTCACATGTGAGAAGGAGCGAGCAAGATACAGTGGTGGGTGAAGAACAGGGCAAAGAAGATCTAGAGAGAGGAAAAGGGAAGGGCAGTTTTAAATGGGGAGTCTGGTGTGTGCGTGCTACATTGCTCTGTCGTGTCCGACTCTGCGGCCCCATGGACTGTAGCCCACCGGGCTCCTCTGTCCGTGGGATTCTCCAGGCAAGAGTACTGGAGGGGGTTGCTGTGCCCTCTCCAGGGGATCTTCCCGGCCCAGGGATTGAACACGAGCCTCTCACGTCTCCTGGAGTGGTAGGGTTCACCAGCTGAGGCACCAGGGAACCCCATCAATAGTTCAGCAAAAATCTGAAGAAGGTGAGGGAGTTGGCTGCGTGTCCATGCAAAGGCCCTGTGGTGGGCCTCTGCTCGGCATGTTGAGGGAACCACAAGGAGATCAATGGGACTGGAGTGGAAGGAGCAGGCGTTGTAGAGGTCAGAGAAGGTCAGGGAAGTGATGGAGTGAGACCGTATAGGGCTGTGAGGGCAGAACAGGGACATGGGCCTTGATTCTGAGTGAGATGGGAGGCACAGAGGGGTCTGGGCAGGGGGAGCGTGCCTGTGTGAGAGTCGGAATCGCTCACCTGGGGGCCCCGGTCAGATGGACGCCTCCAGGCTCCTTCCCTGTGGTCTCCGGCACAGAGGTCCAGCGCAGGAGGAGCCACCTCTCCAGGAAGCCCCAGAAGCATCTGAAACACTGCGCCCAAGGCCAGGGGTGCTTGCTTTGGGCTCAGCTGCCAGCTCCTTGGACGTGCCCGCTCCTCGAGACTGAGCTTCCCCTTCCTCGGCCCTCCGCAGCCCTGGGCTTTTCATCTCATGCTTTGTCCCCTTGGGCAACGATTTATTATTTCCTTCTCCACAGTGTTTCTGAGACACGGCTCTTATGAAAGATGCTACCCTGAATAAAGTGGGACGGCATCATAATTCACCCTGGATCCTGCTGAAATATTTGAACGACAACACATCACTGTCCAATTTTGCTGCTCTCTGCTTTGAGGGAGAGGCAGGAAACCCCCACTCAGGTGTCCTGAGCTCTTGGCGGTGTGGAATGAAGCCGGGTCAGCAGCCGCAGTGCTGAATGGAGTCACAGTATGGGGAACTGGAACTGACCACAGCCAAGAGGGCCTCGAGCTCTGCCGCGCTGCCTCCACTTTCAGACCGGAAGGCCCTGCAGGGAGGGAATCGGACGCTCCTCTTTCCTGATGTCTCCCCGGTGCCTGGGCCAGGACGCACAATGAGAACTTGTGCCAGAATGCAGATTTGGAGTCCTGGCTTAGTTTAAATCCCAGCCCGAACGCTTGGTAACTGCGTCCTCTTGGGCCAGACACTTAGGGCTCAGTCTAGGACCCAGATGTTGTTGTTCAGTCGCTCAGTCATGTCTGACTCTCTGTGATCCCGTGGACTGCAGCATGCCAGGCCTCCCTGTCCATCACCAACTCCCGGAGTTTTCTCAAACTTGTGTCCATCGAAGTCGGTGATGCCATCCAACCATCTCATCCTCTGTTGTCCCCTTCTCCTCCCGCCTTCAATCTTTCCCAGCATCAGAGTCTTTTCAATGAGTCAGCTCTTCACATCAGGTGGCCAGAATATTGGAGTTTCAGCTTCATCATCAGTCCTTCCAATGAACACCCAGGACTGATCTCCTTTAGGATGGACTGGTTGGATCTCCTTGCAGTCCAAGGGACTCTTCAGAGTCTTCTCCAACAGCACAGTTCAAAAGCATCAATTCTTCAGCACTCAGCTTTCTTTATAGTCCAACTCTCACATCCATACATGACCCTGGAAAAACCATAGCCTTGACTAGATGGACCTTTGTTGGCAAAGTAATGTCTCTGCTTTTTCATACACTCTCTAGGTTGGTCATAACTTTCCTTCCAAGGAGCAAGTGTCTTTTAATTTCATGGTTCCAGTCACCATCTGCAGTGATTTTGGAGCCTGAAAAAATAAATTCTGTCACCGTTTCCATTTCTATTTGCCATGAAGTGATGGGACTGGATGCCATGATCTTAGTTTTCTGAATGTTGAGTTTTAAGCCAGCTTTTTCACTCTCCTCTTTCACTTTCATCAAGAGACTCTTTAGTTCTTCTTCACTTTCTGCCATAAGGGTGGTATCATCTGCATGTCTGAGGTTATTGGTATTTCTCCCAGCAATCTTGATTCCAGCCTGTGCTTCCTCCAGCCTGGCATTTCTCATGATGTACTCTGTTAGAAGTTAAATAGGCAGGGTGATAGGATGCAGATGACTAACTACCAAGAACTAGACTAGCTAAGTAATATACGCTATCACATGGACTGTCATGTGATAACCTGTGTTAGTCAGCTCTGGCTGAGTAACAAGTGGACCCCAAATAGAGTAGCTGAGAGCAACAAAGGATTATTTTTCCATACAGTTTCGAGGGTGGGGTATCTGTTGACAGCTGCAGCTCAGCTGGATGGTTCAGAGTTTCTCATGAGGTTTGTTTCATTTTCGAGATGCCGCCTGGGTCTGTAGGCCTCTGAAGCCTCGCCTGCGATGGACGGATTTGCTCCCACAGTGGCGACCTCAAGTGCATTTCGACGAGGCCTCCGCTGTCGCGACACGGACCTTTGCACAGGCTCATGACGCGGCAACAGAGCGCCAAGGGCCAGGAGAGCCACCGCGATGGAAGCCACATGCCTTTCCCCGCAATGGTTTTAATACATTTAAGGAACAGTCATCACCACAATCCAACCTGAGAACATTGCTGGCTTCCCCTGTGGTCAGATGGTAAAGAATCTGTCTGCAGTGCAGGAGCCCTGGTTTGATCTCCTGGAAGATCCCCTGGAGAAAGGAATGACTACCCACTCCAGTACTCTTGCTTGGAGAATCCCATGGACAGAGGAGCCTGGCGGGCTACAGTCCCTGGGGTCACAAGAGTCAGACGTGACTGGGCGAGCTTCACTTTCCACCAGCCCTAAAAGTCACCTCGTGCCCCTGTACGGTTAATCCCTGCCCCACCACTCTCAGGCCTAGGAAGCCACTATTCTGCCTTCTATCTGCATACCAGTCATTTCACATAAATGGAATCATGGAATACAGTGTTCTCCGCCTGGAGTCTTTCAGCTAGTGAGATGTTTTTATTTATTTTTACCACCAGTTTGTTAGAAAACCATTTCATTGGGGATTTCTATAACAGCATGTGAGAGCAGGCGTCTTCCTTCACCTCCCTCCTGAGGGTTTCACTGAGTGTACGGTCTATCAGATACGAGCTTCAGTGTGAAAACAAACCTACTCGTTGTCTGGTATTGAAGTTTGCAGTGTCGTGTTAGTTTTAGGTGTAAAGCAAAATGATTCCTGTACATGTCTGTGTGAGTGTGTGCGTGCGCGCTTAGTCCCTCGGTCGTGTCTGACTCTTTGCGACCCCTTGCACTGTAGCCCACCAGGCTCCTCTGGCCATGGGAATTCTCTGGGCAAGAATACTGGACCGGGTTGCCATTTCCTCCTCCAGGAAATGAACAGACTATGGTCCAGCAAAATGCTTTTGAGATCCACCCTTGCTGCGGCATGATCAAGCGCCCATTCCTCTTTCTCGCCAAGGAGCGCCTCTGCGTGGATGCACCACATTTTGCTCATCCGCTCTTCTCCTGATGGATGTTTGGATGGTTCTCGCTTTTTGCCTGTGATGAATAATTCACAGACACGTCTTTGTGTGGACATGTCTCTATTTCTCCCTGTGAGTGGGAACTGCTGGGTCACGGTACCTTCACGTCTATCTTTTCACAGGAACTGCCGAGCTCTCCTCCGCAGCGGCCGCACCACCTGGATCCCACCAGTAACAGGCCGGGCCCGGCTCCTGTGGGTCGCTTCAGTGCCTGGCGTGATCCATCTGCTGGAGGAAGGTCGTCCGGGGGGTGCGTGGCAGTGTCTCGCTGCATGTCATTTGCATTTCCCAGATGATTAATTGTGTTGAGCATCTTCTCATGGGCTTGTTAGCTATTCATGTATCTTCTTTGATGAAATGTCTATTCTTATCTTTTGCCTATTGGGCTTTTTATCTTATTGTGAAGTTATAAAAATTCTTTGTATGTTCTGAATGCAGGCCCACTGTCAGATGTCTGACTTACAAACGTTGTCTCCTGGTCTGTGGTTTGTCTTCTGCTCTCGCTGGTCTCCTCTAAAGTGTGGAAGTTCTTGACTGTGGTGAAGTCCAGCTAAACAAGTTCTTTTCTTTTATTGATCATGCTGTTTGGGGTGATCTGTTAATGTGACGTTTTACTGTCATGTTAAGAGCTCTGTCCAACTCAAGGTCATGAAGATCTCCTTTATTTTCTTCTAAAAGTTTTATAGTTTTAGTTCTTACATTTAGATCCACGATACATTTTGAATTGGCTTTGGGTATGGTGTAAGGTCAATGTCTCAATTGATTTCGTTGAAAAGGTTATCATTTCTCCATTGATGCCTTAGAATCTTTGTTGAAAATCAGTTCACTGTAAATGTAAAGATTCATCTCTTGACTTTAGTTGTGCTCCATTAATCTCTGCGTTTATCTTTGTGCCAGCACCACGCTGTCCTATTTACTGTGTCTCTCTAGTGAGTTTTGAAATCTTGCAGTATAAATCCTTCAACTTTGCATTTGTTTAGAATGGTTTTGGCTGTTCCAGCTCTTTTGCACTTCCATATAAATTTGAGGGTCAGCTTGTCTATTTCTACAAAAGGCCTGCTAGGATCTGGGCAGCGTCTTTATTAACCTACTCTTGGAAGCATCACGTTACCAACGTGCCATGTTCTTTCAGCCTTGGCACGGTGTGGGAGGGGACCAGCATCCCAGGAGGTGAAATCACTGGAGACTATCTTGAAACCTGACTACCACCTAATGGACACGAATGTTCATGTTCACAGGAAATAGTAAAGACTTGGTTTGGGGGAAGGACTTCACCGCGGACCCTCCAGACTACCTGTCAGCTTCCTCAAGTTCTGCTCCCATCACTCTGATGATGTGATTGTGGAAGTCGAGGTCCGGAGTTCAGGGGGCAGTACACGGAAACTGGGAGGTGACAGGAAGCGAGGCTGTCGTTGGAGTTCAGCTTTGCTTGGTGGGTGTTTGACCGTGGTCCCTGTCCTCTCCCGTCAGACCGGGAATCCCTATGAGCAATCACTCAGCGTCTCTCAAGCCTGTCAGGTGAAGGCTTGGCTCCAGCAGTGGCTGCAGATTGTCTCAACGGGTCGGGATTGCCACAGGTACCTTGCTCCTGACGCATAATAAGGTGCCAGCTATACCACCTTAGGGCCACATGACAGATCACCCCCAAACTCAGGCATATTGCAACTGTAGGCTTTTATGCTCAAGTTCACCAGGCTGTGATTCAGCTGATGAGGTCGCGGGTCCGACGTCTCTGTTTCCGGGCTGGGCTCCAGGCTGCAAGCTGGGCCCAGGTCTGTCCCGTGAGCGCTCCTCTTGGAGCTCGGGTTTTGTCCTGGAATCGCCACACGCAGCTCCTGGCCGCAGTGCACTGGCCAAGCCAAGTCACGTGGCCAAGGCTGAATCCACGGGGGAGGAAAGGCACCCCACTCTTCCCGGTGGGTGTCTCTGCAGAAACATACGGCTGAGAGTATGGAAGTGCAGCTCAACAGGGGTGGGCATGAAAGGTTGTGACTGTACAGTCCCTCATTGGTGCACCTTGCCTTCAAAAGAAAAAGCTAGACTGGATGCCAGCCCGTCCACAGGGGGAGTGTGCTCAGCTGTCACTTGCACTGGTGGGCTTTCTGGGGGGGGACGGTGCCGAGTCACATCTAATGAACTCATGGGGGTTCATCTGGGACCCCTTGCCATCCTCCGTGAGCTGCAGGTCACGGCTGTGCGTCACCCGTGTGACACTGTGCACTATGGGTGCCAGCATGGGGAAAGGTGCTGCGTGTCACCTGTGTGAACACTGTACTCTGGTGCCAGCGTGGGGACAGGTGCAGGGCGTCACCCGTGTGACACTGTGTACTCCGGCGCCAGCATGGGGAGAGGCGCAGGGCGTCACCCGAGTGAACATTGTACTCCAGCACCAGCGTGGGGAGA
>ML663619.1:577357-697561 GCA_007570785.1 Antilocapra americana | reverse complement strand
CAATGACTTGGAAATTCATCAGAATACAGGGTGTTCATGCTTGCTGGAGCATGAAGCCTGGGCTGGGGCTGGAGCAGTGAGGTGTGGGCTCGAGAGGTAGCCAGGGCGCTGAGTGCTGCACCGAGGGGCATGGTCTTATTCTTACAATGGTAGGGAGGTAGTGAACTGTGGTGTGGAGAAGACTCTTGAGAGTCCCTTGGACTGCAAGGAGATCCCACCAGTCCATCCTAAAGGAGATCAGCCCTGAATATTCACTGGAAGGACTGATGCTGAAGCTGAAGCTCCAATACTTTGGCCATCTGATTCAAAGAACTGACTCGTTTGAAAAGATGCTGATGCTGGGAAAGATTGAAGGCAGGAGGAGAAAGGGACGACAGAGGATGAGATGCTTGGATGGCATCACTGACTCGATGGATGTGAGTTTGAGCAAGCTCCAGAAGTTGGTGATGGACAGGGAAGCCTGGTGGGCTGCAGTCCATGGGGTTGCAAAGAGTCAGACATGACTGAGTGACTGAACTGAGCTGACACCACAGTACAATCAGATCCGCTGGGTCTAGAGGTCCAGAGATTCCTGATGGTATCAACTCTTGTGCGGGGTCGGGGGAGGTGATGGTGGTGGTGGTGGGAGGGTTAGATGGGCCAGACAGAGACCCATGAAGAGTGGATATATCCTGTAGTAGGTCTTCAGTGCCCGGAGGTGTCAGTGAGTCTGGGAGCTGGTAAAGGACCTCGGAGAAGCCGAGATGGCGGCTCAGTCACCGAGTGGGTCCTCTGGGTTCTGTTCCGCTCCCTGGCCTCAATGCCTGCCCCAGAAGGCGCAGGTCTCTTTCCAGACTGACTTGTCTCTGAGCAGGGCTGACCCTGAGCCAGGGCCCCAGCTATACAATGAGACTTGATTAACACCCTTCACTCATTTTTTCGCTCGGCCCACGTGTGCGTGCTGAGCACTAGGCATTGTTCTGTGCCCTGGAGATCACAGTGGGGGATGGGACAGCATTTGCGCCCGCGAGGCGCCTCTATTCCAGGGGCCTTGCCCCCTTTGACTGCGGCCCTGGCTGCAGACGGGCCCCCACCGTTGCCCATAGTCTCGGCCTGCAGCCTGGTCTTCAGTGGAAGTCTGTCACGTGCCCGTCATTCACGGCTTGCCTTCCACAGGCTCCAGGGGCACGGCTGCTGTCGTCGACGGCTGGGGAGGAAGAACAGAGGCCCTGTGGTGGTTGAGGGGGTCTGGGCACATTGATGTGACCCCCACACAGAGCTGGAGGATCCACTCTCTGTGTCTTCCCGAGCGAGAGTTGGCTACGACCATCTCTTGGTGGCTTTGCCCTCTGACGACCCCAGAGTGCTGAAGGGCGGCCCCGCGGGTGCATGTACCCCTGTGCTTGACTTACTGGTTGGGGGAAGGAACCTTCCCCGGGGGCAGCAGGAGCCGCGCTCCCCAGCCAGAGACTGCGCCTCCTGGAGGGCAGAGCGCGGTCCAACCACCGTGTGCCCAGCCCAGGACATGGACCTTCTAGAGGTTCTGCCACTACCGTGTCTCAAGCGGGTGAGCAAAGGGGCTGGAGGAGGCTCAGGGCAGACAGGCTGGTCCAGTCGATTCTTGCGCCTTGCTTGGAGCCAGCGTCTCGCCCTCCTCGCTGCTCTACTGACGATCCGGGCAGCAAACCCGGTGGAAATATAGAGCGCTATCTAAATGCTAAATAGCGGCAGTAACGGCGGCGATGGGCTCCATGAACAATGCGCAGGCTTGTGGCCCGCTCCTGCCGCCCTGCCTCCCCGCTCCGGCTGCTGCTCCAGAAGGCCTGCCGGCCTGTTGGCGCTCCCGCTTCATCAGGGCCAGTGACGCTCTCCAAGAGCTGCGGTGGCAGAGATGCTGGGGCTGCACAAGCCGCGGCCCTCGGAGGGGGTGGCGGGCTCTAGCTCGCTGTGTGTCCAGCCTGGCGCGCTGCGTAGGGGTGGGGGCGCGGTGCCAGCCCTGCTCTGGCATGCAGATGTCCAACACCCAAGCACACCCTCAATTTCCTCATTTGCAACTGAAAAGAATTTCATCTCATCAGGCACTGGACAACCTCCTTATATCCTTCAAATTCTCGGAGCAACCTGACACGTTCTCCACTTTATAGACAGAGAAACTGGGGCTCAGAGAAGGGGAGAGACTCCCCCCACCCCAGTGCCCAGCTAGTCAGTGTTATAAATAGGATTTGGCTCCAGGCCACCTGGCTGCGAACCTCTGCTGGCTGCTGAACATGAGGGGCAGGGCTGGATCAGAGGTTTGCAAAATGTTTGTAGTGGAGGGAAGCTTTGTTCAAACAAAATCTTACAGGGGAATTCTCCACAGAAAATAGATAAAAGCAAAGTGGCTCTGATTGAAGCTAGAGGCGGCTGGGTGGGCGGGAAGGGGGTCAGCAGGCCCTTCCTGCCTCCATTACCCTGGATACCCCCTTGCAGCAGGCAGGGCCCCACAGGGACTGAACTGGGGTCAAGGCTTCCTTGAGGTGAGCTCGGGGCCACTTGGAGGGTCGTGAGGACCTGAAAGCTGATGAGTCCACCCTTCTCGGATGGCGGGGACCCCGGCCCTACAGGGTCTCCCAGGCAGGACGTGGATCAAACTGCACCTGAGGGTTACCACCTGCTTCTCCGTAACCAGGACTGTGGATCATCCAGGCTGGACCCCCTCCAGCCACCTCCTCCCCCAGGGGCAGCCTGGAGTCCGCTTGGCTTTCACCCTCTGATGGCGGAAACAGAGGGGATTGTGGGAGGATCTCTGTTCTCCATCCTCCCCCGGGCTTCTCGCCCAGCATCTGTGTAGGGCTCACCGGGAGTGGGAAGCGCTCAGACTGCGCCCTGGGCCTTGCCAGGGGGTGTCAGGCCAGAGCTGGGCAGAAGTGAGGTCGGAGACTGGATGAGGCCAGCATGGCGAGAGATCTGGCCTTGTGGTGGGGGTTTAGTCGCTCAATCGTGTCTGACTCTTGTGACCCCATAGACTGCGGCCCCCCAGGCTCCTCTGTCCATGGGATTTCCCAGGCAAGAATACTGGAGTGGGTTACCGTTTCCTCCTCCAGGGGGTCTTCCCGACCCAGGGATCAAACCTGCGTCTCCTGCATTGCAGCTTAATTCCTTACCGCGGAGCCAGCAGGGAAGCCACAGGGATCAGGCCTCGGGAGGTGCAGCCAGCTGCAGGCCTGGGGGCTTCAGACTGTGAGCGAAGGTTTTCCCAGGGCTGGTGCTGGGGTGCATGTCGCTTGATCCTGGAGATGCCGGACAAACTCCAAAAAGGAGCTCAGGGCCTCAGAGAAGGGGGCGGGGCCCCTGATGAAGGGGGGGGCCGGGGCGGGGGGGGGGGGTCAGAGAGGCCTTTCAGCCTGGCAGTCCCGCCAGGGGCTCAGGCTGTGCTGGCAAAGCTGTTTTGAGGACGACTCGAATCCCCCTAGAGTGAGGCTGACCGCTCTCCCTGTGGGCTGCGTTTGTGGTGGGTCTCCACCCCAAGCCCCTCGTGCCCTGTTTCCCATTGCACAGTCACCCTTCTTCCCAACTCATGTCTCTGCCCAGGGCTCTCAGACTCATCAAAACACTACTCCCTACCTCAGACCCCAGTTTTGACCCACACCCAGAGCAGGACCTCGTCATACTAGATGCTGCTCCCAGCAGTGCCCCTGCCTCAGTTTCCTCACATGTGCACTGAGGGCCTCGGAAGAGATGGCCTCTGAGGGTCCCTGGGGCTGGGAAACCCCCGAAGACTGTGCCCTGTACCCCTGCCTGCCTCAGGCTCCATAGGAAGGAGGCTGCAGAGCTGCCAGGATTTCATTCTGCCCCCGCCATCAGTCACTGTGGGTGGATTCTGAGAAGTCCATTTGGTTGATTAACACAAACACTCTTGGCACAAGCCCAGGAACAGTAAATTGGATGGGAGTTCACGGAAGCCAGGGGGTGTGTTTCACTTCCTGCTCCATCACCTGTGGTTGCTGCTGGCGACTCGGGGCTGGCCTTGGGGAGGGGCACAGGAGCGAATGAAATCACCTCTAAAAACCGTTGGGGCTCGGCGGAGGCTGCGGTCGGCCCAGCGGACAAGGGCCAGGTCTCGGATCTCTGTTCTGCAGCGGGCTGACCAGTCCATGGTCTAGGGTGAAGGCCTGCTTCTGCCTCGTCTCGGTGTGTCCACCCCATAAATGAGTGCAGAAGCAGCCTAGACTCTGGGGCTGGGTTCCTATCCACTGGCAGCTGGCTGAGCGATCCTGAGCAAGTCCCTCTTCCTCCCTACCGCTCCTTAGTCCCAATTTTCTCTACTATGCAACGGGGATAAGGATTCGTCTCTTTTTTTATTAACCGTGGGGATTCAAAGATGACAATAACCACAACAACAGCAGCAGCTGAGTGGATACCGGCGCTGGGTGTTAAGTGATTCAGTCCTCACAACACCCGGGTGAGATGGGTACCATCCGTAGCCCCATTCCCCAGATGTGGACACTGAGGCACACTGAGGTTACTGGGTTCCTCTGAGGATGGCAGCACGGGTGGTACTTTGCCCTCACCCCCACATGCGTCTTGGACCGATAGCTCGTGGGGGCCGTGGGCCACAAAGGAGGGAGAGGTCGGTGCCATCTGACAAAGTCAGAGACAGTCCAAGGAGAAGGCGCTGGTTGCATTTTTGTCTTGACAGAGGCAGTCAGTGCTGAGACAGAGTGGATGAGGGAGAGGGCCTTCCAGGCAGAGGGGGCAGCATGTGACCTTGTCAGGGCTGACTCCGCCCAGGGCGTCTAGGAGCTGCAGGTAGTTTGATAGGAAGGGGTTTTGAGAGGAGACCTGGGCCTGTTTGTGATCATACTGTCTTGATCACAGAACACCACAGGCTGGGGGTAGGGGGACTTAAATGACAGACCCTTTTTTCTGCCAGGTCTGGAAGCTGGATGTCCAAGCAAGGTACTGGGCCATTTGGTTCCTGGTGAAGACCCTCCTCCTGGCTTGCAGACGGCTGTCTTCCCTGTGTCCTCCCATGACCTAGAGAGCTCGAGTGAGCTCACCGGTGCCTCTTTCAAGGGCACTAACCTGTCACAAGGGCCCACCATCATGACCTCATTTAACCCTGATCACCTTCCAAACTCCCCGTCCCCAAATACCGTTACAGTGGGGAAAGTGGGGGCCAGGGTTCCAACAGATGAATTTGGGGGCACACAGTTCAGCCCATAGAATACCAGCTTTGGAGAATTTCTACAAAAAATATTCAAGGAGACAGTGCCGGGATTGGGGCTCAAAGCCCTTTCTTGTCTCAGCTCAAAGAAGCACACAGAGGAAAGAAAAGGCGCTTTGAGCTCCTTGGGAGGGTCGCTAGGCAGCAGCGGGGGTTGTGGGAGGCGGGGTCTTCCAGAGCTTTCTTGGGCCGGCAGACATAGGTGGGGCAGGCCCCTTCACCTGGAAGCTCTGGGCCCCTTAAGCCAGGAGCCGTTGGCCGCAATGAGCGCCTTCTCTCTGGTTCATTAGTCTTGGGAGCAGTGCGTGCCTGCCCCCACCTGCGTGGCACTGAGAGGCGGAGTGTGGTTTCACCGCGACCCGCGAGGCTAGCCTCCTCTCAGAGCTGAGTCTCGAGGGAAGGGAGAAGGTGCCTGGAGGCTGTGGCTTTGAAACCGGGCTGGCTCCAGCGCTCTGGCCATTTTCCGATGAGGAAACTGAGCCTCAGCTCAGTTCAGTTCAGTTCAGTCGCTCAGTCGTGTCCAGTTCTTCGACGCCATGGACTGCATCACATCAGGCCTCCCTGTCCATCACCAACTCCCAGAGTTTGCTCAAACTCATGTCCATTGAGTTGGTGATGCCATCCAACCATCTCATCTTCTGTTGTCCCCTTCTCCCCTTGCCTTCAGTCTTTCCCAGCATCAGGGTCTTTTCTAGTGAGTCAATTCTTCCCATCAGGTGGCCAAATTATTGGAGTTTCAGCTTCAACAGCAGTCCTTCCAATGAATATTCAGGACTGATTTCATTTAGGATAGAGGCTCCGCTGGAGTGTTCTTATTTATTTATTTATTTGTTATTTTATTTATTTTCTTTACATTATCATGTTGGTTTTGCCATACATCAACATGAATCCGCCATGGGTATACATGTGAACACCCCTCGCACCTCCCTCCCGATTCCATCTCTCTGGGTCATCCTGGTGCACCAGCCCTGAGCACCCTGTATCAAGCATCAACCCGGGGCTGGCGATTGATTTCACACATGATAATTTACATGTTTCAATGCTGTTCATCCATATCATCCCACCCTTGCCCTTTCCCATAGAGTCCAAAAGACTGCTCTATACATCTGTGTCTCTTTTGCTGTCTCGCATACAGGGTTATCGTTACCATCTTTCTAAATTCCATATAAAGTGACTCTGCAAGGTCATGCAGCAAGAGGGATGGGGCAGGCTCTCCGAGGCCCCAGGTCTGTTCCCGGTAGCAGGAATTCCTGCAACCCTGAGGCTTAGGACCCCTCTGTGTTGGTCCCCTCCCGCCCCTCCTCCTCCCCTCCCCCAGCATATGGTTCCTTACCCTGCTCATCACCGACCCCTCCCCAAGCTCCTGGTTAGGGAGCAGCCCATGGGCTGAGGGCCTCACCTGCCCAGCCTTTGTCTGTGAAGACTAGCGGCAGGGACCTTAGGTCAGGGAGATGGGTCGTGAGTGGGGATGAGCCGGCAAATGGCGCAGGAGCTCTGGGGCCAAGGACGCTCCAGGGCAGAGCTGGGGTCTAGTGCACCCATGCTGGGAGCAGGCGCTCTTCCTTCTGGACCTGGTGGGCTCCCTGCCCGCCCACCCCCTGGAGCTACGCCGGCACCTGACTCCTCCTCCCCCAGCTTCTCAGCAGCTCAGCCTCGGCCCTGAGCATCGAGCATGGGGCCCATGAATGCCTCCTCATGCCTCAGCTCTGCTGTTTAATGAGACCAGGACATCTCTCCAAATCTGACCCTGCCTGGCCCCTGTCCATCACGCTCCATTGTCTGTAGGGCGTGAACCCAGGGTCCTTCCCTCAGGAGACGTAGCCCTCCCTCTGCGATGTGGACTCCACTCATCTCAGGCCTCACCTCTCACCCCTGCCCTCACCCACACTTTAGACTAGCTGTCCCTGGGCCCGGCAAGGCCCTCGTCCCAAGGAGCATGAGTTCTGGAGCCAGGCTACCTGGGCTCAAACCTCATATCCTCTACTTAGAAGCAGGGTGATGGGCAAGTCACTGAGCCCTATGGGCCCCTGTGTATGAATCCATAAACTGGGGAGTTGAATAGGACCCCCCTCACATGTAAAGGGCTTACACAGGGCCTGATGCAAGGGAGGTGCGATATAGAGGCTCTGTGTTGTTATAATTATTCATCTCTGGGATGCCCGATGCTCATTTCCACCTTTCATTCTGCCCAGCACTTGGCTCAGTGTTGGAAGCACAGTAGATTTTCAATACACGATGATTAAACAAATCTGCGCTCTGAGGAGGGTTTGCTCTCTGGCACCCCAAATTTGACAGGTGAGGACATGGCCCCAGACTCACTTTGGGATCTCCTGGTCAGACAAGGGAGAGCAGCCACACAGATGTGTAAATACTGCGGCATCTCCATAGGGCCCACGTTCAGACCATTTTTGTACCCACCGCCCGCCAGTCGGTGCTGAAACACAGTCAGCCCATGGCACTGCGTTGGGGCAAGAAACAAAAGAGGGTTTCCTGGAGAAGGGGTTGTCTCTTGCATAGCACAGGCTCCCAGATGGCGCTAGTGGTAAAGAACTCACCTGCCAATGTGGGCTCGATCCCTGGGTCAGGAAGATGCCCTGGAGGAGGGCATGGCAACCCACTCCAGTAGTTTTGCCTGGAGAATCCCACGGACAGAGGAGCCTGGCGGGCTACAGTCCATGGGGTTGCCAAGAGTCAGACACGACTGAAGAGACTGAGCACGCACGCCCCTCCTCTCTGCCCAGTCTGCTGACTGACTCTGTCAGGAGTGTCCCCCAGCTGCCTGCCATGAGCCCTTTGCCCTTGGGTGGTCCCCGCTGGGGAGCAGAGACAAGGAAGAGAACTAATGTTCCCTAAGAACCTCCAAACCAGGGAGCCAGAGTGGGCTGCCATTTGAAGTTTCTGAGATGCTCACCCCAGCCTTCCGGAAGCCTCTGTCCCCAGCCCCCGAGCCCCACCCCAGCTGGTCTTCCCCACCCCATCAGTGCCACCACCCTTGGAATCCACACACACACACACACACACACACACACACACACCCTGAGCACCAGCCTCCATCCAGGACCTGCACACCTGTCTCCTCGAAAGCTCACAGCAGCCTCCCCAGGGTGCTAGTAGGGGCTCTGAGATCCAGATGCCACGACTTGCTCGAGGTCACACAGCCAGCCAGCGGTGCACCTGTGGCTGGAACCAGGACGAAGCCCGAGGCCCTGTCACCTCACGCTCCTGTGCCCCTCAACTCTGGAGATGTTCCGGAGGTTTCCATGCCTTGGTTTCTCCTTCAATTCACTGCTGTGCTCTCCAGACTCAGTGGGGTTACTCCGGGCCGGCTCCAGGAGCTCCTGTGGCAGAGGTATTATAGCCAGAGAGTAGTGTGGCAATGTGCCAGCTTCCACCTTTGGCTTCCAGGGCACAGTCCTGCTGCCAGCTGTTTCCAGCTTGGTCCAGGGTAACAGCAGGCAGCTCAGCCTCCTCAAAGTCTGCTTGTCTGGGGCAGCTCTCAAAAGATTCTCTGACCCACTCCCTCATTTCCCATCTCACAGGGAAAGTCTGTTTCCTTATTCTCCTTTCAAAGTCCTTTCCCCTAGAGAATGATGCTGATTATGACCCGGGGCTGGCTTCCCTGGTGTCTCTGATGGCAAAGAATCTGCCTGAGATGCAGGAGACCTGGGCTTGATCGTTGGGTCAGGAAGATCCCCTGGAGAAGGGAATGGCTATCCTCTACAGTAGTATGACAAACCTAGACAGCATATTAAAAAGCAGAGACATCACTTTGCCAAGAAAGGTCTATATAGTCAAAGCTATGGTTTTTCCAGTAGACATGTATAGATGTGAGAGTTGGACAGTGAAGAACTCTGAGTGCCGAAGAATTGATGCTTTCAAACTGTGGTGCTGGAGAAGACTCGGACAGCAAGGAGATCCAACCAGTCCATCATAAAGGAAATCAACCCTGAATATTCATTGAAAGGACTGATGCTGAAACTGAAGCTCCAGGAATTTGGCCACCTGATATGAAGAGCCGACTCATTGGAAAAGAGCCTGATACCAGGAAAGATTGAGGGCAGGAGGAGAAGGGGACAACTGAGGATGAGATGGTAGGGTGGCATCACTGACTCAATGGACATGAGTTTGAGCAAACTGTGGGAGACGGTGAAGGACAGGGAAGCCTGGCGTGCTGCAGTCCATGGGGTTGCAAAGAGTCAGACATGACTGAGCGACTGAGCAGCAACAGAAGGACCCAGGGCAGAGTCTCTGACTCTCCAGGGCCTCAGTTTTCACAGCTGGAAAATGAAGCTCTACTCCCTGTAACAGGCTGAGCGGTGGCCTCCAGAGATAGCAGGCCTCAATTCAGAAAACTGGAAATGTGGCCTTATTTGGAAAAGAGCTCTTAGTGGATGTGATTAACTTAAGGAGCTTGAATTAAAAATAGAACTACCATACGATCCAGCCGTTCCACTTCTGGGTATTTATCCAACGGAAATAAAAGCACTGACTGAAAAGACACGTAACCGCATGTTGATTACAGCGTGTTTGCAATGACCAGGACTCGGAGACAACCTAAGTGCTGACTGGCGGGTGATGGGTAGAGAGCGTGTGGCACGTGTGCGCAGGAGAAGGCCATGCAGCGTGAGCAAGGGGAGCGTGCCATTGTGACGACACGGACGGACCTTGAAGGCACCGTGCTAAGTGAGGTAAGTCAGAGGGAAACGGGCGTCACGTGCTCCCACTTGTTCGGGAGACCTGAAAAAACCCCAAACCAACCAAAACAGAAAGAGCATAGTTCTGGGAGTCACTATGAAGCCAGGGGAAGCCGGCCTGGGGCGCTGGAGAAGGAGGGAGGAACCGGGCGTTGGCACATGGGGACACCATTTATTTGATGCAAAGGCAATGGAAGGAAAGAGTTTTCATCAGCTACCTGTGTTATAGGTTGTGGTAAAAGTCCCAGATATTTATGTGACAATGAGGTGAGCCCTTACTCCTGGGAACCTCTGTCCAGATGCTCAGTTCCATCTGCAGCCAGTGACTCTGCCCCAGTGGAAACTCTTTAGGGCGTCAAGTTTGCCAAAAGTGGACTGACCCCAGCTTGCCAGGTTCTGAGGGTGACCATCGTGATCTGGAGGAAGGACGGACAAACACGCTTTGGTGTCTGAGGCAGAGGTCGTTCAGTTGGAACTGATATTATGAACTGGGTCACCTTAGCTCCGTCCCTCAAACCCTGTCAGTCACCTGTCCTTCCAGGCCCGTTTCTGACCCAGTCACTGAGGCCAGGGGCATAGAGGATGGTGCCTGGCCAGGCACAGGTCACGGAGCCCACTTTCTGAGGGGGGGAAGGGCTTTAGCCCACCCACCCTAAGGACCTATGGAAAGGCAAAGCATGGCGATACCTCCCGAAGGAAGAGAAATGGGTGGCAGGTGGGTGAGGCCACCAACACCCACGGCGCACAGCACTCTGCAGGCAGTGAGGACAACGTGAGACATCGTGTGTGTGCGTGAACACCTGGCACACAGCAGTGGCTCAGGATGCGCTGGTTGAGCCGGGCGCTGGTGACGCAGCAGGTGATGGGCCGGGAGGAGCCGGGCGCTGGCTGTTTCCTCTGACAGTCTGGGTGCTCCATAAGCAGGCAGTCGCTCGCGGCCCCAGACCCAGCGGGCAGACAGCCCGCCCCGGGGAGGGGGCTCTCGGCGCCTGCCCGCTTGCCCTCCGGCCTGGCCCCCGCAGGCCGGCAGCACCGCCGGGTGTCGGCAAGGCTGGGGCTGGCCCAGCAGGCTTGGTGCGTTCGGACCCCCTCCACCAGGCCCAGGGCACTCTGCTTCCAGCTCAGTCAGCGTCCTCGTCGGCCCCCACCTCCCGGAGGCCCTGACACCTGTGTGTGCGCTCGCCAGACGGCAGATGGCTGAGTTAGTGTCGCAGTCATTTCCGGTGACCCGCTCCACTTCTCTCCTCCATTGCTGGCCGCCATGCCCCTCCACACTGAGAAATCGGTACGCGGCGGGCTGTGAGCAGGGACTGGCCCCTTAGCTCCAGCTTTGAATGGATCCCTTGTTTTCCAGCTGCCCCCACCAGACCCTGAGGGCCTCCCTACACTGCCAGCTGAGGGCCTGGAAATCCTGAGTGTTCCTTCCCTGCAGAGGGAGAGAAATACACCAATGTACCCCTGGGTGCTCAGCATCTCCTCCACCGAGCAGGAGGCTCCACAGTTTTAGGGCCTGCAGGTCACCCCCAAACTCTGCCTCTCTATTGTGGATGTTCTCCAGGTCATGAACACCGGCCTTGGACCCAGAGAGGGAGTCCCCTACTCCAACTCTGACCAATGATGCTGGAGTTGGGTGGCCCCCAGGGCCAGTGAGTGCAGTGTGTGTGTGTGAGTGTGTGTGAGTGCAGTGTGTGTGTGTGTGTGAGTGCAGTGTGTGTGTGTGTGAGTGTGAGTGTGTGTGAGTGTGAGTGCAGTGTGTGTGAGTGTGTATGTGTGTGTGTGTGTGAGTGTGAGTGAGTGTGTGTGTGACTGTGAGTGCTGTGTGTGTGTGTGAGTGTATATGTATGTGTGAGAGTGCAGTGTGTGTGAGTGTATGTGTGTGTGTGTGAGTGTGTGTGAGTGTGTGTGAGTGTGTGTGTGAGTGTGTGAGTGTATGTGTGTGTGTGAGTGTGTGTGTGAGTGTGAGTGTGTGTGTGTGTGAGAGTGTGAGAGTGTGAGTGTGTGTGTGTGTGTGAGTGTGTGTGTGTGTGTGAGAGTGTGAGTGTAGGGGGCACAGAAATCCAAGGCCTTTCCTTTCAGGTGGGACAGACTCTGCAGTACCATTTACATTTCTAAGCTCCCTGTGGGTTCAAGCTGAAACTGCATTTTATCTGAATCACATATTTGCTTGGCTTCTCGCCCTTCTCATCCCTTTAAGGGCGTGTGTGCTAAACTGCTTCAGTCGTGTCTGACTCTATGCAACTCTGTGGACTGTGTAGCCCCCCAGGCTCCTCTGTCCTTGGGATTCTTCGGGCAAGAATACTGGAGTGAGTTGCCGTGCCCTCCTCCAGGGGATCTTCCCAACCCAGGGATCAAACCCACGTCTCTTATGCCGCCTGCATTAGCAGGCAAGTTCCTTGCCACTAGTTTATTTAAAGAGCTCCCCTACACAGCCAACAAGGACCTGCTGCAGAGCGCAAGGAGCTGTGCTCAATGTTCTGTAATAGCCCTGTAAGGGAGACGAATCAACTGAATTTAAGATATGCCTGCTGTATACCTGAAACACAACATTGTAAATCAACTATGCCTCAATGAAAAAAAATTAAAAATAAAGAGTTTCCCCCTTAAAAAATCATGAGTTTGCAAATCTCGTCCCAGGTTCTGCTTCTTGAAAACCCGGTCTAAGACAGGAGCGAACATCTCCGTGGGCACACTCCTACACCAGCATGCTCCACGGCGCTCTGCCTCTGTTGTCACAGAGTCCTGTGACAGTCCTGTCATCCTCTCTGGAGGGGGCGCTCTGAGGCATAGCTCTGGGCGCAGAGGGCTCAGTAACAGTGAGCTCGTACTGCGATGATGGCTCCGCAGGTGGCGTTGGCTGGTCCACCTGCACGTAAAGGGAGCCTGGTGACGGAGAGAAGGGGAGAGAAGGTGTAAGAGCCTTGGGGTGTTGTTAGGAAGGGGCTGCAGCCACAGAGAGATCAGCCATCCCTCCTATTTTCCCATCAGGAAGATAAGGCCGCCAGAGAGCCCTTCGTACATGATCTTGGGCAAAGCAGTCTCTCTCCAGGCTGCTTCCCCATCCATCGAGTGCTGGTGTAGATAAAGGAATGGCTGTAGGCCTCATCCCAGGAGTCAGCTGTGATCAATCAGCAGTGGCCGCCTGGAGCGCTGCGGCGAGAGTTTCTGGATCTGCATCTCGGCCCAGGGAGAAGCTGTCATCTGTTGGTGATGTCTGCCTAGGGGGTGGGAGAGGAGAGTGGCGGCGAGCGTGCTGCGTCTTTGCCATTTATGAGCTGGTTGCATCTGAAGTCTCCTTCTGGCTCCGATGGCTTATGAGTCAGTGATTCTAAGCAATTGGAAGGCTCCACCAATGTGTTTGCATTTATCAAGGGCCATCGGCGAGGAGAGAGGTGAAGGACAAGAAGACTGCAGTGGGGACATCAAGGCCAGCTGGCAGACGCCTGCTCGTTTCTGACTGTTGTGTCCACTCCCCAGGGCTGGAAACCACCCTGCTCCTGCCTGCCTTCCCAGTTCACTTTGGTGGCAGTAATCTCTGGCTCTAGAGGTGGGCATATGACTCAGTTTGACCGGTAAGGTTGCTGGATTCGCTCGGTGTGGGTATGTGATGAAATGGTATGAAATGAGACTTTTGCTGGAACCGCTGTTAGAGAGAGGCAACATTCTTTCCCACTGAATCTGGACCTGGGAGGTTGCTGCTTGGAGCTTCCTGCCGCCATGGGCTGCCTGAGAATGAGGCCAATGTGAAGGAACGTAAAGTCGAGATGGCAAGATGTTGGGTGACAGAGACATCTTTGTAGCCCGCGGATCCAGCCCTGCCTGATGTGGATTCTTGGATTTTTTTGCTTACATGAGCCAGTAATATCTTTTTCGCTTAAGCCAGTTTGAGGTTTAAAGGACACACCTAGAATCATTAACAGTGACCAGTAAATGCTTTTTCGTCCATCTGTTGTGAAAGGAGCACATCACTGAGCTGACCGAGATGTGCCATGTGCCAGGTCCCCTCTGCCACCCCTTCCTCTTTAAGACCTCACAACGGAGGAGGCTGGGTCTGGAGGCCCTGGGGAAGTCATCCTCCTCCAGCCTCCAGAGGATAGCGGTCCCTGAACTGGATTCCCAACATGAGGGATGCCTTCCCTGGGAGCTCCCTGGTAGACGAGGAAGCAAAGCAAACCGGAGGGACTTAGACCTGCTCTGAGGGACCCGACTTCTGAGTGCAGGAGGGGACTCCAGGGAATAAAGTCCATTCTCCATTCGTGCGTCAGATTTGCAAATAAGGAACGGAGGTTCAGAGGACTGAATGGATGCTCTCTGACTCACCCAGCTTCTTAGGAGTGGGCTTTTGCCTCCTGGCCCAGGTTCCCGTCTCCTCCTCTACCATTCGCTCCCCTGGCTGCAGCACCCCGGCCTTGATCCCTTATATCTCCAACAGGAGGGAGGTGCTGAGGTTTACTGTCTGGGGGCTGGGGAAGGTTTTGGCCGTAGCTGTCACACATTGGCTCCCTGCTGAGTTGCTTCAGTCGTGTCCAACTCTGTGACCCCGTGGACTGTAGCCCACCAGGCTTCTCTGTTTAAGGGATTCTCCAGGCAAGGATACTGGAGTGGGTTGCCAGGCTCTGCAGGGGATCTTCCCGATCCAGGGATCAAGCCAGTGTCTTATGTCTCCTGCAAGGGCAGACGGGTTCTTTACTACTAGCACCACTTTGGAAAGCCCTAGCTGCTCAATAATTGTTGAATGTGTGAGTCATTGGCTGAGAGAGTGTCTTTTGGCTTTCCTTTGGTTGTGTTCTAGTCTGTCTTTCCCCAAAAGCAGAGCCTGAAACAAAGTCTCCAGGGCAGATGGTTCATCGAGAGCGTTGTCCCAGGGTGGAGGTGAAGGGCAGGGAGGTGAGACAGGGAGTGAAGGCCTGGTGGCCGGTCTCCCAGATGGCCCCCCATGAGCCTCGCCTCCTGGAATTCAGAATTCTCTCCCACACTGAGCAGGACTGACCTTTTTAATGATAAGACACTAGAGACGTGAGAGTATCTGGCTTCTGAGGCTTTGTGAGTGACATGAGGCTCCCCCTGTGCTCTCTTGGGTCACTTGCTTGGGGAAGGCCAGGTGCCATGTCATGAGGATGCTCAGGCGGTCCTCTGGGGAGGCCCATTTGGAGGGATGCAGGCCTGCTGCAGACAGCCAGCCGGAGCGTGCCTCATGTGAGCGCGCCAAACTGGGGTCGCTTCTCCAGCCACGGTCAAGCCTTCAGATGAGTACAGCCCCGGCCAGCAAACCAAGAGACCTCACGCCAGACTGCCTGGCTCAAGCTGCTCCCGAATTTCAGGCTTGCAGACACTGAGATGTTGGATGTTTATTGTTGTTTTAAGCCACTAAACCTTTGGATGACAAAGTTTCATTACTGAGTCTGTCAGTGCTATGGGTGACTGACTGCTTGAGTCCAAGGGACCTCTGAGAAGCATGTAGAACATGTCTCAAGACTGTCTGCCTGGGGAAGAACACTTACCCTGCGGCTTCCGTATCCCACTGTCTGAAGGGTGCCTCCTGGGCACTGATGCTCCTGCCCCTGTTGGGTGCACAGGGATCCCGTGTCACTGAGAAAGGAAGGCCTTGGGCAGGAAGCAGGAGGACATGGCCGGGCCTGAGGTGAGGTACCTCCAGGTGGCACCAATGCCAAGCTGGTTGAAATCTGTGCAGGGCGCTCATCACAGTGGTAGCTAGGGTAAGAGGTGGGGCTCATGAAAGGGTATGAACTGGGGGCCCAAGGGGCGCCTGGTATGCTGTGTGAATCAGTGAGGGACTGAGAGGTGAGGGGGTGAAGGTGAGAATGAGTACCTGAGGGGTTGACAGGGACAGTGGGTGAGGGGGTGAACAGATAGGGGAGTCCACGGAGCGGCTGGTCATCCACCTGCAGCTGGAGTGAGGGGAGCCAGCCTCCTCGTCCCCTGAGGTGGTCCCGGGGCCCTGGTACCGTCAGGGGCTGGAGGCACCCTGGGGGCCTCGCTGCCAGGCCCTGGCAGGACCCTCTTGGGGAGGACGGCCCTTTGCTTTGCTCGTCTTCACAGAAGGGGAGTCGGCTCTGAGTGCTGTTGCTGAGCGCTGGGCAAGGGGAACTGCCAGAACTTGGGTCGGGGGTCAGCAGAGCCTCTGGCTGGCTGCCAGCACGTCAGAGCTGGGCCAGAGGGGGAGCCTGCTGCGCCTTTTCTTCCCGGCTGCATCTTGCTAGAGAAGTGACCCCGTCTTCTAGAGGCGGCCAGGAAAGTCGCTGATCTTGAAGGTGTTTTCCACGCTGGACACTGGGCAGGACCCACCTGTCACTTGGCTGGAAACGCCAGGCATTTGGGGGGTTCTGGGGATGAGTGACTCATCTCTGTGGCCACGTGACCCAGCATCCCCTCCTCCTCCTCCTTGCAAACAAAAGCAGGTAGTGACTGACAGCGCTCATACAGTCCTCGTGTCCTGCCCGTGGTCATGATCGACCCCATTCTACAGATGGAGGAGACGAGGCCCGGGGAGCAGCCGTGACTTGCAGGAGGTCACAGTGCTGCACGCCTGTTCCGGTTCACACCCGGAGAGAGCGGCTCTAACGCCAGTGACGCTGAGAGGGAAGTGAGTTGCAGGATGAGTCTAAGATGGAGGCCCAGATCAGAACCTGGAGACCCAGTCTGAGCGCAGGCTTCCCCCAGCTCTGAGATCCTGGGCACGTAATTCCTCCACGATGCAGGAGGTGGGGGCTGGGCTGCACACGCGCTGTTGTCCTTTGACGGGATTCCTGGCCAGGGACTGTGGGGGAGTGGCCACCTTGCATTCACTGAGCCCTTACAGGTGGGATGAGCCATCACACAGGCTTCCTTATCCGAACAGTTCTGGAAGGCTGGCATGACTCAGCTCATTTTACAGATGAAGAAGCAGAGGCTCAGAGGGGTTAGAGATTGGCCAACTTGCCCCAAAGACCCAACGCTGCTAAAGTATGGAAACAAGATTTGATCTGGATCCCTCTTCGAGCCACCAAGCCACAGCATCCTAAGAAGGAACTTTCATTTTCCACTGTTAATGGTGATAAACATGAGCAGCTTCCACTCACTGGGCGTCTCCTCTTTGTCAGGTGTTGTTCCGGGAGATTCTAGGTGCAATGACATCTCTGTCCCATTTAGACCTTTTCATTTGCAAGTGAAGAAATCCAGCTCAAAGTGGCTCCAGTGAAATGATATTTATCGGCTCACATAACTGGTAAATCCCGGGTGGATTCCTGGACAGCCGTGTCTAGCGGCTAAATCCGCTCTTGTGTTTTCTCCATTCCGTTCTGCTCCACTCTGTTTCCCTCTCCATGCCACTGTCTTCTCTCCCACTAGTGGGGCTCTTCCCATGTGGCTGCCCCCAGAGTCCCATGCTGGCTTAATCACCGCGTGGAACAGAGGCTGTCTCTCACCCGGTGTGTACAGAAGAGCTCGCACTGGCTTTCCCCTGGAGCACAGGTCCACCCCAGGAGGGTCAGCATTCCCAGGACTGATCAGTATTTCCAGGGCAATGGGGCCACATGCCCACCCCTGCAGAGGTGGCAGGGACAGCCCCACTTGAATCGTTAACGCTGGCACAGAAAAGGCAGTGCACACTCAGTCATAGACCCCGCGAGGCAGGTACAGGGCACTCTGCGTTTTATAGGGGAGGACGCGAAGGGTCAGAAAGAAAGGGTCAGCTGTGCTGGTCACACGGACCACGGGTGACCATGGCCGCCAAGTGCAGACTCTGATGAGCTGAGAGGACGGTGCTCACCGGGATAGGCTGACTGAAGAGCTACTGAGCACCCACTGTGTGCAGGGCTGTGAAGAGGGGCAGGACACCCAGCCGGGCGGGCCGGGCATCTACGACCCACCTGGGAAGCCAGAGTTGGAGAACAACCACGGATCTGAGCAGGAGGTAGAGGCCGCAGTAGCAGGGATGTCGGGAGGCTGGAGGTGATTAACTGCTAAGCAAGTGGTACAGACAGTAATTGCTTGAGGATTTCAGAGGACGGGAGAACTGTGGGCTCCAGTCAGGGAAGCGCTTCTGAAAGAGAGAGACCCTGAACTTGGGCTTGAAGGATGGACGGGAGGACTCGCAGAGGCAGTGACAGACGACCTGAGCCTCCAGTGGGTCAAAGGCTGTGCTCCCCAGGAACTTCTGGCTGGGCAGTTCTGAGCTTCAGGAAATAATCCCTAGGCCCCGTTTAAGACCTCACAAGTCCTCACACCTTTACCCGCGATCTAGCTCAATCCCAGCTCTGCCGCCAACGAGCTGTGTGACCTTGGGCAGGTTCTTCACTGAAGAACCTCCGTGTTTTCTTTCGAAAATTGGAAGCTAGGATTTCTGCTCGGCCTCCCTCACTGAGTTGTTGTGAGGATGGGGTGAGATTAGGTGCATGAAAGTGTCTTGGGGAGCCATGAAATGCTTATAAATAGAAGTGACGGTTAGAGCTGGACGGGTCCAATGCATTTATTCTTAGCTGGGGGGCCCCAACAACGTGTCAAGGAAGGCTTGTTGTTTTCCGCTCCCCTGTCTGGAGCCTTGAGCATTATTTTAGCATGGCATAGGGTGTAAAAAGATATGAATCACCTGCTTCCCCAATCTGACACTGCCACTTCCTCTTTGCCTCACCTCTGGGGGACTCACACCCTAGGCCCCAGTGTGAGGGTTTAAAGAGACAGCCCAGGTGAAGTGCCCAGCATAGTGCCTGGCATAGAGTAAGCTGATTGACTCCCAGTGCTGTTTCCCTTTGGGGGTGCCCTTCTCAAAGCACTTACTTTATGCTTGGAAGCGATCTAGCGCCAGGAAAATGGAGTGAACTGATGGGCCAGATCCAGGTCACAGGACCAACCCTGACCCTGGAGGGAGGTGCGGCTCTGCTCAAGGCCGCTGCGTTTACTTACAGCTCCTGCAGGGGGTCAGCAGGCTCCTGCTCGCAGCTTCTCTCTGTGATCCCTGCAAGCTGTGAACAGTTGGGTTTTTTTTTTTTTGCGTTTTAAAGGGCTTAATAAAAATAAAAAGAGTATGCTACAGAGACTGTGTGGCCTGTGAAGCCTAAAATAGCTGGCGCTTCCTCTGCTGACCTGGGATCCATTTAGTTGTGAACACAACCAGCCGGCTTATTCTTCTGGAATCCAGCATTCAGGAGTCTAACGAGAGGGCTCTTCACCGTGTCAGGTTGGTTCTGACTGGTTTGGGGACGTGTGTCAGCCAGGCCCCAACCAGGAAAACAGAAACTGTTCTAAGAATTTAAACTGGGGCGGGAGGGCTGCCTTAATGTAAGGAACTGGCATTCACCGATGATGGGAGGGCCAAAAAGTCAGACGAGGCAGGGAGGGTGCCGCCATGTCCCGGCTGGAGGGATCAGGAGGATGGGGTGTCCCTGGAGCCCAGGGTCCAGGGGAGCTGGAAGCCCAGCGTCCTGCCCAGGGGGCACTAGCGTCCTGCCCAGGGGGCACTAGTGCCCTGGGGGAAAGGTAGCTGCTTCCCTGGGAGCTGCCTGCATGGAAGGTGAGGGAGAAGAGCCTCGGTCTCTCCCTTCCTCCATTCTTTCATTTCCCAGCAGTGTCTCCTCTTGGCTGGACCCTTCCAGAAGCAGTTCCCACGGAGTCTCTGACAATCAGCCTGCAGCGCTCGGTGCTCCTCTGCTTTCTGGATCTGGCCCCGGGGACCTGAGCAGCTGAGCGAAGGGCAGACAGGGCCAGGATCAGCCAGGGGCTGTGAGCACATTCCGCCAACACAGCCCTCTGAGGCCGTGGACAAGCTCGGTGCCTGAGGCCATGAAAACACGCCTGCAGAGGTGTAGACACTCAGGCCTCCGCAGTGTGCAGCTCTGCTCAGGGTTCAGGCTCACTGCTGGGTCCACCTTGGCCGCATAGAGTCTGTGAGTCACGTGTCCTTATTCATGGCTGCTAATTTGGAGTCTGCGTTCAGCTTCTGTTTAGTTACTCTGAAGTGGTCTTGCCCTGGTTCTCAATGTCCCTGTCATTCTTTCCCTCTTCTTTGTGGAAAAGAAACAGTTTTCCAACTCCGCACATTCCCTCAACCCTCTTCCCGATGTTTCCATACCCGTATCACTTCAAACCAGCTTCTCGACCCTTGCCTGCAGACTGCTTGTACATTATTTTCCTTTCCTCAGCTCTATTTTTGAACACATTAATAAATCTCAGCACAAATAAAACTTTATATCACTGCTGTAAATAGAAACTCGGGATCATATGCCATCAATATAAATAAATACCATGAAACTAAATCACTGTTAATTAAATTCTGCCTGCAGCTTTGGCAAAGGCCGTGAGTATGAGGCTCTTGGTAAAAAAGGGGAAATGTTAAAAATAAAAAGGAGAGGTGTGGGAGAGCAGCATGAAGAGACCTTCTCCTCGATATCATCAGAAGGACTGAAACAGAATCAGAAATGGCTAGATCGCACCTCCCGTGACTTGAAGTTATTGATGCCACTGATGTCATTTCCCTTTCCACCTGTAATCACACTGAAATCACACTAAGTCTCTCACACCAGAGAGACACATCCTGCACCTTGGGGAGCCCAAGGTAAGAGCTTTCTTTTCCCCACAGACTCTGTCAATCTCTCCTCTAAAGTTTTATTATCTACCCCCCAGCATGTTTATCCGAGTCCTTCTGTACAACTCCTCCGTTTTTGACACTTAAAGCTTTGAAATTGCCGATGAGGTCAATGGATGCTCAAAGACACTCCGCATTCCTTTATTAATTAACCACCATCCAGAAATAAGTGGAATTCCTATAAATACTTTATTCACCAGATAGGGGCAGAGGCAGCTCATGTTTACTCTCCTACCTTGTGAAAACTCGCAGTTTGTTTTTGAAAAACAACATTTTAATGATTAAGTTATGAACAGACACTTATAAATAGTTACGACTTGCCTGTCATCTGTGTCAACGTTTATGACTTAATGACGTGGCTTCTATGCTATTCCTGCTGTTTGCGGATGTTTTTCCACCTGTGGCATGCTTCGGGGAATGTGTCTAAGTTAAATGTGTGTGCCTATACATATTTATATAATATCGTGGTGAATGATATACTGTAATTATACACATAATGTTCCTGAAGCATTGACTGTGTCAGAGTCTAAGCGGAGGCCTTTGCATGACTGATTTCTCACAGCAGCCCTGTGGGGATAGATGGTACTACCATCACCTGCATTGTTCCAGAAAGAAACTGAGGGTCAAAGAGGTCAAGTCGCTTGTCCAAGGTCACAGGCGACCAGACCTCAGAACTCAGGCTGGATCCCAGAGCTGATGGTCAAAACCACGGCCCGTCCTTGCTTCTGTCGCTGGGTTCCAATTCCTCCTGAGGGGAAACTGAGGCCAGAGAGGCCCCAGCCTTGCTGCGGTCTCTTTTCTGCTGCCCGTGTCTGTGGGGAAGCCAGCCCTCCACTCCCGCTGCCCTTTCCCGGGCACCTCTGAACCCCACAGTTCCTAATATGGAGTAGCGCCGGGCGTGTCCATCTGGTCAACCACACCAGGGGGCCTCATGCTGATCAACTGAAAATGTTACTGCTGTTTCTTCTAAGTCTCCTGTCTTTTCTTCTGAAGAGAGTGAGTGCAGAGCTTTTCTTCCCCCCTTGCAGGTCCTAATGTGATTATTTGTATAGCAGACAAACATACAAATGTACATGACTTTGAATTATGGGGTTGCCAGGATAAGCTGTATTCAAAACAACAACTCCATTAGTCAGAGCTGGAGGAGACTGGAATAGCATCATCAGGCCTTCTGCAGAAGTTTGCGGTGGGATTCCACTCCCTGATGTTTCCCGTTGATTGTGCCTTCATTTAGAGTCAGCTGATACTTCGCGTTTGGCCTACCAAGTGCAAATCCCAGGGCCAGGCATGGCTGGGGTCGGCACAAAGAAGTAAAGCTCCCTGGTCGTGAGAGCCCACGGCCCGCTTCCTTCCTTGCTCTCTCCCTCCTTCCTGCCTTCCCTTCTTCCCTCCTGTCTTCCCCCCTTCTCCCCTTTCTCCCTCCCTCCTCCATTGGCAGCCTCCCTTATTCCAACAGTTTTGGTTCCCAGTACGTTCTGGACACCTTGCTAAGTCCTTCACACAAAGATAAAGCACGATCCCTTTCATGAAAGAGCTAACAATTTACTAAAATTGAAAGTCTAGAGCTAGAGGCGTCCTTTTACAGTCATGCCAACATCTTGTTCTAAACTTGGAAGAGCAGAGTAACTGGAGACGTAACCTCCCCAGGGTCACACAGATGGAAGGCAGCGGCTCTGGGGTTAGTGCTCATATTTCCAGAATCTTCAGACATTGTTCTTTTTACCACAATCGGGAAAATGCTTTCAGGAGCTATTGTGATATCGGGAATTAAAGTGATATCATGTCCCTTGAAAGACTGGCTGTGGCGAATAGGAGATAAAAGAAGCTCATCAGTGAGCCAGCAACTGAAAACCAGGTGTTCAGTCACTAGGTGTTAAAACGCCCTGGGAGAGAGCCCTCCAGCCTTGGGCTGGCGATTCTGCAGGGTCCCGCTGCTCCTTCCATCACCATGCCCGCTTGGGCTCTAGGTAAGGTCTGACTGGACCTTCGGGTGCTCCCCACTACAAGGCCTGAGAAAGCCCAGGGGTCCCCCCTGAGGAGGGCTCTCTACTTTGACACTTTGGCAGCCCCACCTTCTCCTGGGTCAGGGCTCACTCATGGCCTATGACCTTGGCGCAGAGCCTGCCCATGCTCCACACCACCCTCATCAGGAGTCAGGGCCCTGATGCCAGGTGCCCTCTAGCCTCTCCCTCTGAGAATGCCTGGTCTTGGCAGCTGGGCCATGTGGGCACCTGGCAGAGCCTCAGCAGCTAGCTGAGGCTTCCTTTGTGATAACTTGGTCCAGCCAGCCAAGGCCAACTGTTGGCAGAGCGATCCTGGGATGCATCCTGGGCACTTCCTGTGTGAACCACTGGTCACTTACTCCCCACCCGCTGTTCCCACTGGCCCCTGACGTTGTCCCCTAGGGCTTCGACAGTGCTCCTCCAAGCCCTTGGGGCTGCAGCCTCCTTTATCCCTACCCCAGTGTTCCAGTTATGCTCAGATTTAAGCAATGGGAGCTCATCAACAGTTTCACTGTAGTAAGTGAATTAAGACGAGGTGGCTCCGTAGCTGGCTCAACCTTGAGCAGCTAACATAGCCATTCTGTGCCTCAGTTTCCTCTTCTGTAAAATGGGATGGTCAGTGGACCCCCCACAGCTGCTGGGAGAACTAAATGTCGGTGCACGGAACGTCCTTGGAGCAACACAGCCGCCACTGCCACATACACATGGCTTTGGTTGTCACGGTCACGTTCGCCGCTCCGTCCTGTCCTGCAGGGTAGCTCAGTCCCTCCCTCTTGGTGGCTTAGCTCTGATTCTGCAACCCAGATCCAAGCACCCTGTTGCTAGGTCCACCAGTGACCACTCGTGATGATTCTCTGCCCCAGATTCACAGAAGACGCAGCCATTCCTGAGCCTCTACTCTTCACAAGTCCCAGGAGGCGCACCAACTCTAGGCCTTCAGGCAACTTAGTCGACCTTTCCGCGCCTCACCTTTCTCGGGAGGAAAACAGGCCTATAGCAATACTTGCCTTCAGAGCCACAGTGAGAGATTAATGAGCTAGTTACAGAGGCGCACAGGGAGCCTGCAAGGACAAAGGCAAGCGCTGGGGACTGCTGTGTGCAAGCCGCGGCGTTCAGAGGAATATCAGCCATGGTCCCCGAGCGAGCAAGTAAGGGAAGGCGCTCAGTCGTGTCCGACTCTTTGCAACCCCATGGACTGCAGCCTACCAGGCTCCTCCGTCCGAGGGATTTTCCAGGCAAGAATGCTGGAGTGGGTTGCTATTTCCTTCTCCAGGGGATCTTCCCAACCCAGGGATCGAACCCAGGTCTCCCACGTTGCAGGCAGACGCTTTACTGTCTGAGCCACCAGGGACGTCTTCTGGTCCGTGTCTTGGGTTCAAATCTGTCGCATCTTGCACTATATCTGGTCCAACTGTTCCTGCTTCCCTAGACCCAGTTCAGGCACCACACGCTGCTGTGTGCTCATTCCCACAATGGGGGGCAGGGGTGGCTGGCTTGTCCTTCTTCTGTTTCCACCATTTAAGTTGCCAGAGGGTTTCTCTACTCTCACGGCTGAGTTATGCTCAGGACCTCCTGAATTGTGATAATTCCCCCAATAGCTCCCTTTTATGGAGAGTTTATCATGTTCTGGAAATTGGGCTGAGTAGTTTACAGAGATTATCTCATTTAATCTTCACAATGACCCTGGGAAGTAGATCATATGATCCCTATTTTATAGATGAGGAAACTGAGGCTCAGAGAAGTTATGAAATTTGCCCGGGATACCTGAGTCCTGAGTGCCAGAGCTGGGGTTCAGATGATCAAGGCCTGAGGCCTTCATCTTCAGGCCGTCCTTTCTCTTTTCTAAGGGAAGCGTTTCTCGTCTAGTACCCTTCCTCCCGCAGACCTCCGTGCCTGGCTCCTGGGAAGTCAGTCTACCTCCATCAAGCACATCCCTGAGATCAGGAAGAAGACCACTCCCCAGAACCTGCAGATTCGCCTTCCCTCGAGCTGAAGAGCTTCTGAATGAGCCTCTGACCCGACCTTTTGCAGGCCTGCCCTGCCCCCTCCCTGGCCCTGGCCTCTCCTCTCACCTCTTGAGGGCCCTCCCATAGCACGCAGCCACACCCTTCCGTGACTTTCTCCTCCTGCTCTCCTTGATCAGCGTACCCTGCTCTCGGGGCTGATGGTATATGCCTCTTTCAGTGCCCACTGTCTAAAGAACCATGTGGGGCCCGTGTGGCTCTGAGGCCAAGCGTCCCCCGAACTCAGGGAGGGGCGAGGGCTTCGTCATCTCGTAAGGCAGCTTCTGATGCGTATTCCAGTAACCCTCACTCTGTAGGCCGGTCCCCAGAAAGGACTCCTTGGTCGAAAGCCTCAGGGAAATTCCACGTTGACAACTGCTTCTTGAGAAATCTCAGGGTAAGCAAACTGGTGTGATTCTGTTGAATTTAACTTTCCCCAGTGTATTTGACTCTTGGACTCTGCTTTCTTCCTTCGTGACTTCTAGTTGGCACCCCGAAGACGCTCTAGGGCAAGCCTATGTGTGCAGTGCCACGTCTGTCTGAGCCACCTCACCTTTGCCGAAGAACTGACTCAGCTTTGGGGCCCACGAGGATCCCAGCCCGCCCAGGAAGCGTTTCTTGATTCCTTCGGCTAGAAACAATCTTTGCCTTCTGGGAATCTCCATGTCAGGGACTTGCACGGGTGACTCTGGAGCAGGCTCTGGGTGGCATGCTGTTGAGATGAGCTTTGACTCGCGCGTGTTTGAGTCCTGCCTGACGCAACTGCAATGGGCTGCGTGAACCTGAACACATTTCCTCAGCTTCCCTGAGCGCCATGGGCAACCGTTTCCTTATCGACAACGCAGGGGAAGAGTTTAACCCGCTCTCCGTATTTCCCCACGAACAGCTCCGCAGACTGTGCGTACAGCGTGAGCGTTCGGTGAGCGGCGGCTGCTGCTGTCGGTGTTGTTACCGCCGCTGTGCTGCAGGCTGCTCAGTCATGTCCGGTACTCTGTGACCCCCACTGCGGTGTCCGTATCTATTTAGTGAACTGAGTTGCAGTCCATGCCAGGACCCCAGGGGGCCATTTGGAGCGTGTTCTCAGCCACAGAAATTGCCTTGAAGGTCAGCAGCACTGACCTCTCTTAAATCCCCCTCTGAACCCTCATTTTGGGCTGAGGGCTAGGAGATGCTCTGACTCATGAGTAGAGAATGGAGCGTCTCATACCTCGAGTCAGATCCAAGGATGAGGATGGGTTTGCAGGCTGGGCTCCCCCCATGGGGCTGCCAAGACCTCCCCCTGACCACGTCGCTGGTGTGAGTTAATGAGTCTCTCTCCCTGTGATAATCTGATCACTGGCTCCTCCCTACGTCGCTCCTCAACGGACACTTTAGGCCCTTTCTTCGGCAGGTCCAGCCTTGTGGAGACCTCTGCATAGACCATTATTGCTTAATTACTGGCTAAATGGTCTCATTTGTCCTCCGTTTGTCAGCGGTGAGTCCCGCCAGGGCAGCCAAGAGAATTTTGAAATTTCTCGTTGAGCTTTGGCTTTAGGAAGTGAAGACACTTCCTTTCTGCCACCGTCTGGCAGCGCTGGGCATGAACTTGGGGGAGCAGCTCCTGGAGCTGGTGTTGGCCCCTCTTCCCACACCGTCGTCACGGCTTTCTTTGCTCTCCTTGCTTTTTGCTTGTTCCCCCCCCACCATGTTTGCCTTGGCCTCTCCACTCTTTCAGCCCAGTATGAATGAACTTGAATGCTGCAACCATGAAACCTGAGTTTGAAGCCCAGTCTACCCACTGGCCAACTATTTGGCTGAAAGTCCATATTTTTATATGCAGACTGGGTATAATGGCAACACGCACTGCACAGAGGCACGCGGAGTGTGACGTGAGAGTGAACTCGCCCCGCCGGCCACAGCTGTGAACAGTGCCACTTACTGGCTTTACTTATGTTTCTGTAGCACGCATGGCACATCTCGTACTGTGCCCCTTTCTAGGTGCCTCGCACAAAGGTGAGGAGTCTGGCGCAGACCTTTCAGGCTGGCACTATCCCTTGCTTCCTCCCCACCCACTCATCTTCTTTCCCCTGTGCAGTGTTCCACATGGATGATATGGATCCAGAATGGGAAGGTTTTGGCTTTCAATAACATTGAAAAATATTCTCTGTGCTCTTTTTTCTATGTGAAAAAATCAACTTGCTAATAAATAGTAATCTGAAGTGCAAGTGTACACGGCCTGGGAATGGGCTGGCTGGTCACCCCCATTATGTGAAGTTGGGCACCAAAGGCTGTTTACAGCCTCATTTCTTTCCATTGGCTGCCGACTCCACGATTAGGCTTGGCGTGGGAACAATGCCCATGGAGAGAAAGGAAGCAGGGCTGGGCAGCAGGAGACTTTGAGCTGGGACACAGTCCCCAGATGACCTTGGCCAGCTAAACCTGGAACGATGTTTGCTTCAGAGTTTGCCCAAGTTGGGGGTGAGATGCTAGGTCTCTCTATACCAGAGGGCCACTCTGGGAAGGGGGCCATACTTGGGAGAGGTGACCCAGCTGAGGACATCCCTGAAGGGCCGGGGGGTGGAGGACTGTGAGTGGGCAGCCTTCCCAGGAGCTGGACACTGGCCCTCCATTTCCTCCTGAAGACCTTTCTGGGTGTTGCCTTACAGGGTCCAACACCAAGGTGCCCAGAATGCCTCCTCTAACCCAGGGCTGCCCTGCCCTTCCTCTAACCTGGTCCTGCTTCTGGCTCTGGTGTTCCAGGCCCCACTCCCTGTGTGCTGCATCTTTTGTCTTCAGGGTCCTGGTTGCTCTCCCTCAGACCCAACCCAGCAATCAGGTGTGGCTTCTCGGTGCCTGAGGATTTCCTACTCTTATCTCTGGGCTTCTCTCTGCCTCCAGGGCATCCTTTTCTAGAGGAAGAATGTAAGTCCCTTTCTTCATCAGCCAGTGCCTGGATTTTTGCACTTATGGAAGGGAGCCATGTCACCAATCATGCAAAGCAGCCGATAATGCAAAATTGTTTACACCTTTCCTTCAGCTGCATTGCGTGATTACAAGGGGATGGGAGAAGTGTGATGAAATTAAGTGTGTGTGCTCTGGATCCAGCCTGCCTGATTGTGTGTCTTGGCTCTACCACTTACTACACAACCTTGGGGAAGATGCTCAGCCTGGCTGTGCCTCTCTCTCCTAAGCTGCAGCAGAGAAGGCTTGATAATGGTGCCTGTGTCACAAAACTGTCGTCAGAACTACACAAACCGTTAGGTGTCGCGCCTTCAGAGCAATGTCTGACACACAGTAACAGCTCAAGAAATAAGCTTTTTTAAAAAAAAATTTATTTATTTATTTATTTTTCTTTACATTATCGTGTTGGTTTTGCCATACATTGACATGAATCCACCATGGGGATACATGTGTTCCCCTTCCAGAACCCCCCTCCCACTTCTCACCCAATTCCATCCCTCTGGGTCATCCCGGTGCACAGCCCTGAGCACCCTGCATCAAGCATCAAACCTGGGCTGGCAATTCATTTCACCTATGATAATTTACATGTTTCAATGCCGTTCTCCCGTATCATCCCACCCTTGCCCTCTCCCATAGAGTCCAAAAGACTGTTCTATACATCTGCGTCTCTTTTTCTGTCTCGCATACAGAGTTATCATATGCGATAACCATCTTTCTAAATTCCATATATATGTGTTAGTATACTGTATTGTTGTTTTTCCTTCTGGCTTACTTCACTCTGTATAATACGCTCCAGTTTCATCCACCTCAGTAGAACTGATTCAAATGTATTCTTTTTAATGGCTGAGTAATATTCCATTGTGTATATGTACCACAGCTTTCTTATCCATTCCTCTGTTGATGGACATCCGGGTTGCTTCCATGTCCTGGCTATTGTAAACAATGTGGCGATGAACATTGGGGTACACGTGTCTCTTTCAATTCTGGTTTCCTCGGTGTGTATGCCCAGCAGAGGGATTGCTAAGAAATAAGCTTTTATGTTTGCCCTGATGGTAATGGTTGATAGAGAGTTTTGCTAAAATATATTTGTTACTTGGTGTCATTCTCACTTAATTGAGATTGGTCCGGAAAAGTTTCCATGGCAGAAGAAACTGTCTTGACATTAAAGAATTGCCATGGATGTCCCACCAAGTAGATCAGCTCCAGACAGGACTACCAGTAGGCAGGGCAGCTAAGAAGAGAATTCAGCACCATGGACAACCCCCGTGTCAGCACGTCAAGGCTGTTTTCTGCCTCCAGAGGACAAGAAAGCAGACCAGCTCGGTCAGCTGCCCTTTCCCAGGCTTCTTGGCTAGCTAAGGGCCCAAGGTGCTTTTAGTTCAGCGATTCTGAGGTTGTCTGTCTTGATTCCCACGGGAACAGTAAGCGAAGACGTGAAAGGGCCAGCGAGAGGGGATTCCATAGCCACATGTGCTTGGGGACGGGGCAGTGAGAGTGGGTCTTCTTCCCTGCTCCAGGATACCCTTTCTCCATCTATAAAGCAGAGTGTGCCTCCTCAGGGCCCAGCAGGCCTTGGGGCATGGTGGGCCTCTGGAGATGGAGGTCATGGGTCCCTGGGGCCAGCAGAGGGCAGCCTCTGTCCTGTGTCCACCCCCAGGGCAAGGTTTTCTAACTGGCACCTCCCGGGACACCACGGAGGATCTCTGAGGCCAATGGAGTGCATGGAACCGTTGCAACCTGGACATCCCCACGCTGGCTCTCTTCTTCCCTTACTTCTCCAAGCCCTGGGCCCTCTGGCTCTCCTTAAAGCAGGTGGGGCTGATGCTCTGCCTTTGAGATGGAGGTCTGTCCTGCTTTTCTCTCTGACCTCGTGTTACTGCCTGGTTCTGTGGTATTTCTACAGGCACCTTCCCTTTCCCCCTAGAGGTCTGTGCTGCAGGGCTTGGGGAGCAAACACAAGGCCTTTCCTCCTTTCCACCACCCCTGTAGTCTCCCACTACAGAATACTCAGAATAAGCAAGGCAGTGGAGTAGGATGGAAGGCGATGCTGTGGCTTGGTTCTTATCCTGTGGTTCTAGTTCTCTCCTAGAGGGGCTTGTGCTTGCCGGGAGCAGGAGATAAGATTCTTCGAGTCACAGGAGATAAAGAAGTAGAAAAGAGTCCCAAGACATGAGGCAGCTGGACAACTGCATAATTACTACTGAGCACTTGCCTCGTACCAGGCACACATCTAACCCACAGCCTGCGATGCCAGTATTGATACTGTTATTATGAGGAAGTCAGTGGAGAGGCTGAAGCAGTTGCTGAAGGCCATGCAGCTGAGAAGTGGCAAGACCAGGCTTCAGTGTCGGCTTGACCCCATAGGTGACTTAGACAGAGCGATGTCTAAGTGGGGAGGAGCCTTGGGCAGGGGTGGGCCAAACAGGGCTCCGATTTCAGTTCTGCCCCTGAACTGCAATTATGTGACCTTGGACAAGAAATTTTGTCTCCCTGGACCTCAGTTTCCCCAGTGGAAACTGAGAACGGAAGGATTGGACTAGGATGCTCTCTAAGGATCCTCCAGCTTTAAGAGTCTATGAATAGACTCTCCCTGGGACTAATGCTTTTTAAAAACTATTGGCAAGAACGCGCATATGCACAAGCCCAGCCTTATGTATAAACGGAGTAGGCGGCAGCCTGTATGGTGTGAATGATGGCTGCTGGGAAGGGTCCCTGCTTAAAATATCTCAGCCGCTCATCCCGCTGCCAAAGCGCCCGGAACCTCGGCACTCTATAGCCGCACCTTCCGCGAGTCCCTATTTCAGAACGCCAGCACGTCGGGAGGCCTAACAGATTATGTTCTTTCTTTCTAGGAGGAAGGGAACTTTTGGTGGATATTGAAATTAGTTTGCATTTCCTGAGTTCAAAATAATTTTCCTTTGGGTGAGAGTAGGCTTCCTGTGGCAGACTGGGAGAGTCTAGAGCCTTCCTTCAATTAAACATGGTGGCGGGGTTAGGAAATTAAGAAGGACAGTGGAAAGATCCTGGCTGCTTCATGAAGCATCTCAGGTTTTGGCTCCAGATGGATCTAGGTTTGAGTCCCGGCAGTGGTGTGACCTTTTGGCACATAAGCTGACTTTCTCCCTCCCCAAACCAAACCCCTCAGCTCTCTGGGACTCGGCATGCACTGACTGTTGGAATGTCTTCTCCAAAGGAGGTGCATCTGGCCCAGCACCAGCTCCACCGAGTGGACATGCTCCCAGGAGATACCCGGAAGCTGGTGCCCAGGAAGTGCCCCCATCTCTCCTTGCTCCCCTGGCGAGCTCAGCTCTGCATGTCTCCCTTTCCTTTCAACAGCCGGTCAGTGGCTGATGGATGCGAAGCTGTCGTTCTCTCTCCCAACCCAGCATCACCAACACGGCCACAGCACACCCGCTCCTGTCTCCATGGGGTGGAGGCAGTTTCTGAGAGGTGATGCTCTGGACCTCTGTAAACTGAGAACAACAGTAGTCCCTGCCCTGCATGGCCCTGCAGGACAGGTAGGATGCTGAGTGCTGGTACCTAATGGGTCTCCGATGCGTGGTGGTGATACCTCAAGACTTTCTGTCCTCAAAGCTCTGGTGCTCATGAACTAAAGATGAAGAAAGAGCCGTATGGTGAGCCTGGACCTGAGCCGTGGTTCTTTATTATGACCTTTTGGTCCATTCAGCCCTAGAAATGCAGATCTACAGGGGCACTGTTTGTGATTGGCACACAGTAGGTGCTCAGCTGACTGCCGTACTATCAGCAACCACCGTCCTTCCCATGACCCTCTAGCCTAGGTGGAATCCATCTGTCCCCTGCCCAGATCTCTGACCTCAGCTCTGGCTCCTTTCCCGCTTGCTCGTCCACCTTCACTAACCTGGACCCTCCTGCTATCCCTGGAGCAAACCAGGCGTGCCCCTGACTCGCGCTTTCAGCCCCTCCTACTCCTCTCTCTGACGCGGTCTTCCCAGGGGTCTCTGTGGCTCATTCTCTTGCTCTCTTAGCATCTCTTTTAAGTGTCATCTCAGTGGAGAAGCCTTCCCTGACCACACTGGCAAAACACGGCCCCCTCATCACTCCCTTCTTCACAGTGTTTACCTCCTCCCTACAGTCCCTTGTCTATTTCTCTGCTTATTTGCTAACTGCAAGTCTAACTGCCTAAGCAACGATTTCCAGGACACAGTCCTGTCTGCTGCTGTGCCCTCGGGACCTAGGACAGTGCCCGGGACACGGTGGGTGCACAGTAAACATTTATTGCTTGAACAGGTCAGTGGGTGCATACGCGGTGTGTGAGACAGTTTGTTCAGATTCATTGTTTCCTACCACACCTGCTGCAGCTCTCTTGAGGGTGCCACAGGCTGTCCAGGGATTCTAGAACTATCCTTGGCTGTTCAAAGAGAGGAAAGAGGTCAAGTGTTTCAATGTGGATTAAAACCACATTGGTTATAGCTTAATAGATGGGGTTTATTCTGCAGTAATTAATTCAGCAAACATTTAATTGAGTGCTTATTATGTGCCAGGCACAATGCCAGCGTTAGGATTGTGTTGCTGAGAGAAATGAACATGTTCATGCCATTTTGAGACTGTGATATTGTTGGGGAGCCTATGATTTTCAGAGTGGGGTCCGGAGGTGCCTGCTTTGGTAGGATCTCTGAGTCGTCTTCAGACGGTCCTGACATAGCCCCCTCTGTTCAGTTTGAGGGCAAATCTGTCTCTTGAGATTTCACCCCTCACCCGTGTCCTACCCCAGTCCCTGTCTTCTGTCTTGGGAGACATTTATGCAAGATGACCCTTAAGAACGTCTTCATCTCTCCTGTTCTGCGGCTTTCTGGGAAGAAGGCAGGGAGACAGAGGCATTGAGCGATTCTGATTGTGGGAGAGGCTGGGACACCGAGGGGCAGCTCAGCGCTGGAGCCCAGGTGAGCGTGCTGGGGAGACTGAGCCTCCCTGCTGTCTGCGTGGGTGACAGTTCTTCCCCTTCATCAGCATCCTGGCATCACAGGCAAAGAGCTGCTTTCCCTCCAGGGGCGAGAGCCAGGCTGAGTGCCAGCTCATCAGGAACAGCTTCACAGCTTCCTGGAGCCTGGAGCCGGTGGGGTGGGGGTGGGGGTGCTGGCGACGCTGGGTGGGGGAAGAGCCTGTAAGCTCCCTGTCCTTCAGTCACTGACAGGCGGCTGAAAGGGGAGGGAGGATGCTGAGCTGGGTTTGCCAAGAGCAGTCAGGGGAGAGGTGGTGGCATTTCCTGGGTACCAGCCTCTGGGCCTCTCCTGGGAGCTTGCCAGCCCTGTGGGGCCGCTGCCGGGCTGGGTCCCACTGCCCACGATCCACAGCTGGTGCCTGCGGAGTCCTGGAGCGGGGACTTGACACTTGGAGGGAAGAAGTCAGAGCAGAGCACAAAAGGGAGACCTTGATGAGAAGGGTGTGACTCTATTAAGTCCCCCAAAGCAGGAAACATTTAAGCCGGATACAGAGAAGGCCATCCTGGCAAGGCCAGTTGTCAAATAGGGAGTTGTCTTATTAAAGATACTGATCCATTCATTCCAAAGATAAAAGAGACAAAGTCCCTGCCCTTAAGGAGTCTAGGAGTGAGACAATCCGATGACTATGACAAGCGTAAGTGGGCGGTGCCATCACAGACGGACCAGCGAGGCAGAGAGAGAGGAGGCGACCCCTGGGGCCAGGAGGGTCACAGAGACCTTCCTCAATGTGTCAGCATCTGAACTGGGCCTTGTGGAGGGGACCCAGGAGGAGGGGACAGTGGGGGTGAGGACACAGAAGTGCCTGAGTATGAGGCATGGCCCACTCTTTGACGGGGTATGTGGTCAGGCAGGGCTGGGTAGCCTGACCAATCAGTATAGTTCATCCTCCTGGTTCCTGTGATTCGTTCCAGGCTGACATGCAATCCAAGATGGTCCAATGAGAATCAGCCAGAGGAGTTTTGCTGAAGTCACCCCCAGAGCTCATGTTATTTATAACCAAGGGAGTTTGTGTTAGTCAGCTCAGGATGGTCTAACCCTAGCCTGGGCAGCTTACACAACAGAGGTGCATTTCTCACACTTCTGGAGGCTGGGAAGTCCTAGATCAGGTGTCCAGCGTGGTTGGGTTCCGGTGAGAGTCCTCCTCCTGATTTGCAGATGGCTGTCTTCTTGCTGTGTCCTCTCGCGATGGGGAGCAGAGAAACCTCTGGTCCCTTCATCTCCTCGTAAGGGCACCAGTTCCACCATGGGGGGGGCACCTCTATAACCTCATGCAAACCCAGTTACCTCCCAAAGGACCCACCTCTAAACACTGTCATATTAGAACTGAGAACTGCAACCTATGAATTTGAGGAGGACACAAAATTTATTCCATCGCAGAGTTATTTTGGGGCTTCCCTGGTGGCTCAGTGGTAAGGAATCTGCCTGCCAATGCAGGAGATGTGTGTTCAGTTCCTGGGCTGGGAAGGTCCCCTGGAGGAGGAAATGGCAACCCACTCCAGTAGTCTTGCCTGGAGAAGCCCGTGGACAGAGGGGCCTGGTGGGCTACAGTCCATGCGGTCACAAGAGTCAGACACAATTTAATGACTGAACAACAGCGACGGCAGCAGGGTTGGTTCATGCACAGCTGTTGATGCAGAGGTGGGGAGGCCAGGGGCTGAGAGCAGTAGATTTTGTGCCCCAGCTGTGCTCCCTACCCAACGGGGACAGTCTTGGGCAAACTACTGCCTCCCTTTGGGTCTCAGCTCCCATATTTATGGAATAAGGGACTCAAACTAGAAGCAATCTGAGGGCTGACGGGCTCTTTAACTCTGAAACCGTACCTCTCTTAGGTCCATCTTCTCCATCCTTGGGAGAAGGACCTCTTTTTCCTGCGAGCTTGTCCATGTGCGGGGATGAGGTTCTGAGCGCGGGCACAAGCGGGGGTGAGGTTCTGAGCGCGGGCACAAGAGCGCAATTGTTACCTGCCCTTTCTTGACTTGTCCTTGCTAAAGCTCTGCCTCCCTCCATGAGTAAGACTGGGGCAGGGTTTGATGAGGTTTTGTATCTTGAAAGGAACCGAAAGCCTGCCTGACTCGGGCTTTGAGAGGTCCGGCGGTCTGTTGATCACCCGGCACAGTCCAACTTGAGCCTAGACTGGGAGGCTGGGGGCGGTTCTGCCTCGTCTGGCGTCGCCGCTTCTCTGTTCTCGGTGAGAGACTGGGAAGTTCATTATTTCCCTGACTGGCTTTTCTGGTGAGACTCAAATTAATTTTCCATCTCTCCCTCTCTCCCAAGCCTTGCAATCATTAAATGCCAGGGAAAGTTAAATAAACAGCTGATTTACAGATGCATGTTCTTTCTTTCTCCGTCTCTCTCTTTTTTTTTTTTTTTTCCGAAAGCTGGAGCCTCTATTAATCAATTGTGCTGAAAGCGGTCTGATGAAGCAGTTGGTGCATCCTCCAGACCCGTGAGCGCAGGGTCAGAGGGCCGAGAGACCAGCAAGAGGCTCCTCGTCAGAGACGGAAGACCCCACAGGCCCCAGCTCCCCGCTCCTCTTCCCTCTGGGCGGAGGGATGAAGAGGTGTACCGACCTCGACTCCCTGGGTGTCTCCATCATTCTGAGCTGGGAGGGTTTGTGCAAGTAATTTCATTCAACTCCACTGCTGTACAGGCTTCCCTGGTGCCTCAGGGGGGAAAGAATCCACCTGCAATGCAGGAGACTGCCTGTGATACACTAAACTCAGGTTCAATCCCTGGGTTGAGAAGATCCTCTGTAGGAGAGAATGGCAACCCACTCCAGTAGTCTTGCCTGGGAGATCCCATGGACAGGGGAGCCTGGTGGGCCACAGTTCTTTGGGTTGCCAAGAGTCAGATGCTACTTAGGACTAAACCACCAGCACAGCTGTATGGAGACTAAGAGAGGGGCGGGAACTCGCCCAGGATCTCACGGCAAGGTGGCCCAGTGCTGGGTTAGAGTGCCCAGTTTGGGGCTCGGGGAGGAGGAGGTTTCCAGACTTGAATGCCTTGAATAACTGGACATAGAAGGAAAGCGCATTGCATCTACTGGTCCCGTCTGCGGGCCACCCGCGGATCACACATGATACACTCTGCTCACACACATTCACACACAGAGGCACCCTGGCCCGTGGAGCTCTGCTCAGACATGTTTACACACGGAGGCACCCTGGCCCGTGGAGCTCTGCTCACACACGTTCACACACGGAGGCACCCTGGCCAGTGGAGCTGGTGCCTGACTGAGCAGAGTGGCTTTGGCATCTGTCTAGACCGAGTGCCCACGCCTCCCCCTGGACCGCCGTGGCGGGATGGAGGGCCCAGCCGCCCACCTCCTGCCCTGCTCCATCTGGCATCTGTCCCCAACCCCTGGAGCCTGGTTGCACAGTGGGAATGTCAGTGGGCGGGCAGTGACACCCCGCTTCCCGGCCTTCCTCTCCCCTGGATGGCTGTTGTCTCTGGGTCCCTGAGGCTCACCAAGTATGGTGAACCTCTCTTCTGAAAAATGGAGACAATAATTCTTACCTCCCAAGGCTGTGGTGGGGATTAAATCTGAGGGTTTATGAAATACCTACTCTTGAATTTGTTCAGCAAACATGCACCAAGGGCCCAGATTCCAAGGGCTGTTTCATTACGATTCCTCCAGCCTTGGCACGTGGTTGATGATCAGTGAGGGGAAGCGGCTGCTGGCATCATTAGGCTGTTGGGCACTTACTGAGCGATTACCTTATGCCAGGGGCTGTGCCCTGTTTGGGGGCAAAGAGCTCACCTGTAAGGTGACAAGTGTCTCCAGACAGCAGAGCCCAGGGTGTCTCTGATGAGACAGACATACAAAAGCTCACCCCAGACCACGTGAAAAATGCTCTGAAAGAGGGAACAGTGGTCATGGAAGGACTAGAGTTCGCACAACTGGGCACTAATTACCTGCCAGGGGCTGTGTTAAGCGCTATGTTTCTTTGCCTCAGCAAATTCTCAGAGCAACTATAGGGGTTGAATTCTGTTATTACTTGCAGATGAGAAAACTGAGGCATAGAGAAAGTTAATAACTTGTCCAAGATCACACAGCTGCTGGACAAAAAGGGCAGGGGAAACAGAGGAAAGCTTACTGACTCCATCGGTGGCATCAGGCAGCGGGCACTTCTGAGGGGGAGAGCTTTGAGGCGGAATTGAATCCTGAGACCCCAATCCCCTTCTTTCCTGCTCCCGCAGCCCCCAGAAGGTGGCCCTGCTTGACCCCGAAAGGCAGTCACGTGACCATCGCTTAGCCCTGGCTGATTGGACCAGATGAGCAACTGACCAAGGAGCTGGGCCAATCAGAACTCTCGCTCTGAGTACTCAGCCCTGCTTCCACAGAGTGGGCTTCACCAGAAGGGCAGAGGGGAGCCACCGTGGAGGGAGGGACTGCAGCAGACCCAGAAAGAAGCTGGTCTAAGGAGGTGGGGCAGTGGCTGGGGGTGAGTGGGAAAAAACAGTTTGGTTCTAATTCCTTCCCATTTCTGAGTTCTAGAGACCCAGCTGTTCTTCCAGCTTCTGGGGTTCATGGGGTCACCCTTATGGCCTGATAATTAAGCCTTCTTTACTTAAGTGATGCTCGTGAACTGTGGTGTTGGAGAACGCTCCTGAGAGTCCCTTGGACTGCAAGGATATCCAACCAGTCCATCCTAAAGGAGATCAGTCCTGAATGTTCATTGGAAGGATTGATGTTGAAGGTGAACTATAATACTTTGGCTACCTGATGCGAAGAACTGACTCATTTGAAAAGACCCTGATGCTGGGAAAGATTGAAGGTGAGAGGAGAAGGGGACGACAGAGGACGAGGTGGTTGGATGGCATCACCGACGCGATGGACATGAGCTTGAGCAAGCTCCGAGAGTTGGTGATGGACAGGGAGGCCTGGCATGCTGCAGTCCATGGGGTCACCAAGAGTTGGAGACAACGGAGCGACTGAACTGAACTGAACTGACTTAAGTGACGCTAAGGTGGGCTTCAGTTTCTTGCAACCAAACGCCACGGGCTAAGACAGGTGAGCAGCTGCCTCCTTCCAGCCAGTTAGGACAGGGAGCAGCCAAGGCAGAGAAGGGGTGGGGAGGGACACTGAAGCAAAGGCCGGGGGTCAGGTGGGCAGTGGGAGAGGCACCGCGCAAGGACAGTGGAGCCCGGAGCCTCTCCGCCTCAGAGCTCCCGCCCAGGCGTCGCCAGGCTGGTGCCTCTGTGAGGCCATGGGGCCCTCCGCCTTGTAACTGAGGCCCGAGGCCCGCAGCTCATTTTCAATCAGGCCCTGTCCCCAGCACGCAGCAGAGTTAATTAAACACAGCTTTCCCTTCAGCACTGAAATGGAAAGCAACCTCCTGCTAAAACAATTCGTGTTTACAGCCCCGCCCCTGCCTTCTTGCCTCCCACCCTCTCTTAATTCCTCGCCTTCATCATCTCAGACTCTGCCTGCTGTCCGTAAATTAGCGGGAAGAAGCCAAGAGAAAAGGAGAGGAAGAGGGGCGGATGGCCCATCTAGGCTTCCCTGGGACAGGAGACCTTCCCTGGTAGCATGGCCTGGGGCCGGCTGCAGGGCTGGGGGGCGCGTGTGCCCAGCGCGGAGAGCCAGGACATGGCTGTGGAAAACCAGTGTCTTAACCCGTCTCTCCTCCCGTAACCTCCCTGCCTTCACCTCTGTGTCTCAGGGATCACACGGCCTTCCTCCTCGGCTGGCTGTCAGGAGCAGATGAGATCCGTGTGAGGAGCGCGGCTACACAGCGCCTGGCGTGGACGCATGCTGCCCAGCTCCTCTTGCGCCCGAGGTGGCGGGGACCAGGGGCCTGTGCGGTGTGACACCAGGCTGGTTACCTGGCTCCTCCCGACTTCTGTGGGAAGGGGAGCTGTGGCTGCCTCTCTGTAAATCGCCTCCCGCAGTGAGCGGGAGGCAGACAGAACGGTACAGGGGTAAAAGGGCGTGGGCTCTGATGCATGGCTGCTTGCGCCCGCCCTCCCTGGCTCTGTTCTCTGGCAGGACCAGCCCAAGCACCTGGTGCCTCGGTTTCCTCGACTGTAGAATGGGCATGACAGCGCTCCTCCTGAGGGGTCACGTGACTCAGCATAACGTGCTCGGAGCACATGATCCGGACTTGATGGGTGCCAGCTATTCCTCTTCCTGCTTTTGATCTGGTCCCGTTCCTGCCTTCAGAGGAGACCAAAGCCTGAAGCCTGTTCTTGGAGGAGGAGTCTGGAGTTTTCATCAGAAGTGACTGCAGAAGGAAGCGCGCACCCTGCTGTGGCCAGCCGTTGCACGCCTGAGACCGGGAAGGGGCTGGGGGAGTTCTTGGGGGCCTCAGGTTCATCTCTTGGAGCTTAATTAAACCTCCCACGCGGGGCTGTCAGGAGGCTTAGAGGATCGCAGTGTGAAGTTCTTGCTGTGTGGCTCTGCCCATCCATCCTCCCACCATGCACCGACTGGTGGGCCCTGCAGCCCTGAGCGTCTCCGACAAGCCAGAGCACCTGTTGAGCCCTTGCCACATGCGGCATCATGCCAGGCGCTGGGAGTGGGCACGGCACAGACCTGGAGCTGCCTGCTCTCAGAGCAGAGCTGCAAACCCGACACGCGTTAAACCAAACGGTGGCCTGGGGCTCTGGGATATGATGAATCCTTCCCAGGGAACAATGCCTCTCGAGCAGAGTGCTGAGGTACAGATACAAGCGCTGGAGGAGGTAAGAAAAAAGAAAGGAGTTTTGAGACTGAGATGGCCCAGCCTCGCTCAGGGGTTGGCCTGGCCCAGCCATTTTGTTTGGGACGTGCACTCTGGGATCCAACCTGCATCCTTCTTGCTGCAGAAGGATCCTGTTTCCCCCAGTCCGATCATCCCAATAGCAGATCTTATGACCTTGAGCCCAGCTTTGCAAATATTAGGTCAGACCAGCAGATCGTGAGATGGATTTCCTTGTGGGTCTCAGGAATGGCTCAGAAGGCAATCCTCAAAGCAGATCCAGCCGGGTGTGGGCCCCTGGCAGCCCTGAGCTCTCCATGATGATGACTTTGAAGGGGCAACGTGCACGGTGGTGAGTGGGCTCTATCTGGACTGAACCAGTGGACTTTTGGCACCAAGATCAATCTCTGCTTTACATCTTGGAGATAAGCTATCATTTTAAAAAATCTTTAAAAAAAACTGTGGGTTTTGCTAGCAATGAGGTCTGGTCATACTGTGAATGGACAGAATTGACTTTAGTCTTAGATCTTGTGCCTCCTCCCCAAGCCATTAATTGCTGTCGCTGCTTAGTTGCTCAGTTGTGTCTGACTCTTTGTGACCCCATGAACCATAGCCCGCCAGGCTCCTCTGTCCATGGGATTCTCCAGGCAAGAATACTGGAGTGGGTTGCCATTTCCCTCTCCAGGGGATCTTCCCAACCCAGGGATCGAACCCTGGTCTCCTGTGTTGCAGGCGGATTCTTTACCATCTGAGCCACCAGGGAAGTCCAAGAATACTGGAGTGGGGAGCCTATCCTTTCTCCAGGGGATCTTCCTGACCCAGGAATCAAACCAGGGGCTGATGACCCACGAACTTGGCTGGGCTGTCCAAAGAGGGGACGGCTGGGCAAGCGACATGGAAGCCTAGTTTCGAAATCAATCCAATTTGGGGGAAAGGCCTTTCTGGTCTTAAGAAAGCTGAACAGCAGGATGCCCCTATTGAGAAGGCCATGCTGAAGTGCTCTTTCTGGCTCTCTCTCTCTGGCTAATCGAGAGCCTCCCCTCCCCTCCCGTCCTGGCCCCACCCCAGCACACTTGCTCCTGGCATAAGAGGGCGAGTCTCTACTTCGAGGGCACGCCCGGTACGCGTGGCTCAGGAAGGTCCTTTTTCCCTCCCTCTGCTGCCCTCTCTTCTACCTCAAATTCTTGCCTTCCCTTTGGAGTCTGGCTGTCCCTGGGCTTGATCCAACAAGACCTGTGAGATCCTGCCCCCCAGGAAGCTTATATTCTAGTAGAGAGAGGCTTCATGAATAGTGGAAGGATGAGGAGAAGCAAAAAGCCAGAGATAGAGGGAAAGGTACAGCCAATTAAATGGAGAGTTCCAAAAAATGTCAAGAAGAGACAAGAAGACCGTCTTTATGAACAACACTTAATAACAGAAGAAAACAGCAAAAGGGGACGGATGAGAGATCTCTTCAGGAAAACTAGAAATCAAGGGACCATTCCACCCAAAGATGGGCACGATAAAGGATGAAAATGGTAGAGACCTAGTAGATGCTGAAGAGATCAACAAGAGATGGAAAGAATACATAGAAGAATTGTATAAAAAAGATCTTAATGAACCGGAGTACTTTGATGTGGTTAGTCACCCAGAGTCAGACATTCTGGAGTGCAAGGGTCAGGTGGGCCTTAAGAAGCACCGCTGTGAGTAAAGCTGGTGGGTGCAGTTAAGCTGCAGCAGAGCTATTCAGATCCTTAAAGGAGCATGCCGTCAGGGTGTTACATTCTTTGTGTCAGCAAATCTGGAAGACCCAGCAGTGGCCACAGGATTGGAAAAGGTCAGTCTCCATCCCAGTTCCCAAGAAGGGCTATTAAAGAATGTGCTAACCATCAGACAATTACACTCATCTCCCATGCTAGTAAGACCATGCTTAAAATCTTGCCTGCTAGGCTTTACCATTATGGGAGCCAAGAAATTGCAGCTGTCCAAGCTGGGTTTAGAAAAGGAAGAGGAACCAGAGATCAGATTGCCAACATTCACTGGATTATAGAGAAAACAAGAGAATTTCAGAAAAAAACGTCTATCTCTGTTTCATCACCTACGCTAAAGCCTTTGACTGTGGATCGTGACAGTCTGTGGAAAGCTCTTAGAGAGATGGGAATACCAGACCGTCCTACCTGTCTCCTGAGAAACCTGTATGTGGGTCAAGAAGCAACAGATAGAACCCTGTATGGGATAGCTGATTGGTTCAAGATTGAGAAAGGAGTAGGACAGGGCTCTCTGGCGTCACCCTGTCTGTTTAATTTATACGCTGAGCTTGTCATGAGAGATGCTGGGCTGGAGGAGTTACAAGCTGGAATCAAAATAGGCTGGAGAAACATCAACAGCGTCAGGTATGTGGATGATACCACTTTAACGGCAGAAAACAGAGGAACTAAAAAGCCTCTTGATGAGGGTGAAGGGGGAGAGTGAAAGAGGTCTGTAGGGACGAGGCTGCGGTCTTCCAGTGGTTACGGACGGTTGTGAGGCCTGGCAGAACACCAAAGAACTTTGAGCTGTGGTGCTGGGGAAGACTCCTGGAAGTCCCTTGGACAGCAAGGAAATCAAACCAGTCAACTTTAAGGGAGATAAACCCTGAATATTCATTGGAAGGACTGATGCTGAAGCTGAAGCTCCAGTATTTTGGTCATCTGATGCAAACAGACGACTCGTAGGAAAGGTCCCTGGTGCTGGGAAAGATTGGGGGCAGAAGGAGAAGAGGGCATCAGGATGAGATGCCTGGAAAGCATCACGGGTGCGACGGACATGAACTTGGGCAAACTCCGGGAGAGGGTGAAGGACGGGGAGGCCTGATGTGCTGCGGTCCGTGGGGCTGCAAAGGGTTGGACTGGGTGACTGCACAGTCACACACACGAGCACAACCGCTTGTAGAGGATGCACACACCCAGCGTACCCCAGACCCAGAGCTAACTGCTGTGACCGAACGTGTGAACACGTGCCCATGCCTTGGAGCGTTCACGGCTGGAGGGCATCTACGTAGGGGTCTTACTGTATTCCCAAAGACAGACTTGGCTTGAGTCCACCACTTACCAAAAGGAAACCTTGGGAGAGCGCCTTAACCTCTTGAGCCTCCGTTTCCTTAATCTGGATAATGGGTTGTAATCATTTCAGTTGCAAAGGGTTGATGTGAGGATTACATCTTAGGACGGTTAAGAGCCTGGCATCTCAGGAGGGCTTCAAATCCACATGTGGATACTTCCTGGCTGTGACTTTGGCTGAGTGACTATATACTAATGGAGCATCGGTTTAGTTATCTACAGAATGGAAATGATAGGAAAAGGAATAAGTGAATCATATTATTTTTCTGCAAGGATTAAATGAGAAATGCATGGAAAGTCCTTGGTCTCGGGCTTGGCACATAGGTGATTTATTGGCCCTGGTTGTCACTATAGCCTCCATCTTTTTGCGTGCTGGGGAGCTGGTAGGCGCCAGCGAGTCAATCAGTAGTTTTCTCTTGCTCTCTTCGAGAGTCAGGGCTTCCGTTTTGTTGCAGTTAGGGGAACACAGTGAGGATGTGAAGTCGCAACTGCTGCTAATCTGGAGTCTCCTTTCGCAGGCACCTCGCTCCCTCCGGTGACGGTCAGCAGGGCTCTTCATGTCAATGGATAGTGACTAGAGCAGAGGCTCCGACAGACCGGAGTGCAGAGTCCTTCCGCACCTCTTGTCTCAGTGTGGCCGGCACTGTTCGCAGTTGACAGGACAGGACATCAAAGCCTGGAGAGGCTCGATGGGCCGTGTCGGGTCCCACAGCGTGCGACCCCCCGACACGTCCGGCCTCTGATGAAGGGCTCGGAGTGCCAGGCTGCTGCCAGCCCCCACCCCGCCGCCGCCACCGCCTCTGTGTGAATGTGCTGGCGAGGGCTTCCGGGCATTCCCACAACTGCTCTCTCTTCTGATCATCTCAGCAGCCCCATGAGCTGGGCAGGACCAGGTCAGCCAGATATTATTACTGTGTCTCAAGGGGGTAAACCTCAGGCTTGGAGGAGGCTCAGACTAGCCTGAGGTGCACAGAGCCAGTGGCCTCCTAATCCTCAGCCTGGTGCTCCAACCTGCAGGCCAGGGCAGCCGTCAGGTGGCGTCACGACCCTGCTTCTCGGATGCCGCCCCCACCCTGCCCATCCACCCTCCCCCCAGCTCTGAGAGCTCTCAGCTGAGGGCGATCCAGAGGGGTGGGCACCTCTCTCGGGAGACCTCGGGAACCGCTGGGTGGGCCTGAGAGCCCAGCAGACCAACCTGCCGTGCTTTTACTCTTGACAAGCAGACGCGGTGAAGCTCCAACCACTGACTCTGTTTAACTCCCTTGCATTCAGTCGGCAGATGCCTCCTTCCAGGAAGACAGACGATGTCTGCAACAGGACGCAAGACCCAAGAAGGCTCCCGACTTCCCTGCTAAAAGTTTCTTCCATTTTAGAAATCGCCTCAGGGGTTTTAAAATCTGGATCCATGGGAGAAGGTGGTGAAACATGTCACTGGGAGTTTCCGATGAGTTAAAGGAGCTGGGATTTCCTATCTCTCTGGTCCCACCATTTCTCCCTGGAGGGGAGCATGCAAGGTCTGACAAGCTCTCCACACGTGGAAGGTGTCCCTGGGGCTCTGGGACTCAGACACACAGACTCTGACGAGGATTTAGCGGACTGGTGCAGGTGAAGCGCCTGGTGCCTAGCACCTGGCAGACTGAAAGTCAGCGTAAGCCAGTTTTCTTCTCAATAATCATAACATCAGGCAGGGAACAGGAGTTGTGTAAGTCAGGTAGTAATTCTTCACTTTGGTAGAGCGAAGAAGAGGAGAATAAAACTCTTTTGGGCTCTGGATCTCTCAGTGTCCTGAAACTTGCATCTCATTGCCTTTTGCCATTCCTTCCTCCAGAGGCTCTTCCCCACCCAGGGATTGAACCAGGTCTCCCACCTTGCAGGCAGATTCTTTACCGTCTGACCCACCAGGGAAGCCCCAAAAGACCAGCAGTAATGACAAAATGTGGCAAGGCCCTCCTGCCCAGAGAAAGAGGCCTCCCTGACCTCGCAGGTTCTGAAACAGCCGCCCAGGGAGAAAACAGCCCGGAGCGGGGTTGTGACACCAGCCCCTCCCTGCCCAAATCAGCTGTTTCACGGGCCGTGAAATGTCACGAGTCCCTGGGCTCCAGGCGTGGAGTCGTTGTCGGGGCCTGCAGTGCTGGGAGCAGTGACGACCTGGGTTTGAACCTCACGGGACTTGACGGCGCAGGGAGCGGAGGGCCTGGACTCATTCAGGAAATGTCACTGCTGAGCCTGGGGCACTTGCTCAGGTGTCCGGAGCGGCCTGCGCTCAGGAGCCTTTCCTGGGGGCTCCATCAGCTTCTCCTCTGGCTTTGGAGGAGTGGCACAGCTCCCTGCTGGGATCAGAGCCGGCCCCTCTCTGGGCTTCTGCCCTTCGTCCACTCTGGGTTCCCCAGAAGGAGCCCCCGCCTCCTCAGGCTGCAGGCTCTACTTCAGGCTTTGGTGTGACCAGGCACCCCCGCTCCACGTGCGAAGGTGCAATGCAAGCCGCCCAACAGCCTTGCTCTGACTCACGGGTCACAGGGAGGAGGCTGGACCGCGGAACTACAGCGCCGGCAGTCATCAGCGCTGCGCTCCGGCAGCATCTAGGGCGTCCCGGGCCCCGAGGTGAGCGCTCTCTCTTAATGCACCCAGTAATCCTGTGAGGGCTTCCCGGGTGGTGCAGAAGATGTGATAGACTGGGGTTCTGTCCCTGGGTCAGGAAGACCCCCTGGAGAAGGGAATGGCAGCCCACTCCAGTATTCTGGCCTGGAGAATTCCACGGACAGAGGAGCCTCACGGGCCAGGGTCCGTGAGGCTGTAAAGAGTCAGGCTGAGCACACACAACCCCATTTTACAGACCGGAAAGGAGAGGCTTCAAAGAGAAAAGAGTTTGTCCCAAACCGTTGTATTGGGTTGGCCAAAAGTTTCATTTAGGTTTTTCTGTGACATCTTATGGAAAAATGCAAGCAAACTTTGTGGCCAACCCAATAGTCTGGCCTCCCTGGTGGCTCAGCTGGTAAAGAATCCGCCTGCAATGCAGGAGACCTGGGTTCTGTCCCTGGGTAGAGAAGATCCCCTGGAGAAGGGAATGGCAACCCACTCCAGTATTCTGGCCTGGAGAATTTCATGTTCAGAGGAGCCTGGCAGGTGACAGTCCATGGGGTTGCAGAGAGTCAGATACAAATGAGCAAATTTCACTTCATTTCAAGGGTTTGAAAGATGCAGAAGCAGAATTTGAACCCAGCTGTCTGTGAGCCCGTTCTTGACTACTGCATTGCCCCAGGCTTTATAAAATGGGAAATGGGAACTGTTTAGTGTTCTTTTCAATTAATTGAACCATTCCTCTGGCTTTTTTTTTTTTTTTTACATAGTCCAAAGTTTCTCCACCCACTAATTTACTCAGTCCTATGAGAAAGGTTGAGAAATTGCCTTCCCATTTTAGTGATGAGGAGCTGAAGCCCAGAAAAGCAAAATGACTCACCCTGAGAGGCAGCCAGGAGCCTGGGCTCCTGCCTCCCCCCAGAGGGCTGGGTTAGAGGAGGCTGTGTGTCTGAGAGAAGCCATCAGGGCGCTGCCAACAGAAGGAATGATTGTCACAGGCTCATTTCCTGAAGTATCATCCCCTCTTCTCGGAGATTGCAGTTTGGTCATTAATAAGGGCTGTGTTCCCCAGCCTTCCATCCCCACCGCCAGTTTTGGAGCTTCTTCCCTCTGCTGCAATTTAACCAAGTTATTTATTAGCTAGTATGTGCCCAGAAGGTATTTATATTAACTGTGCATTTGGAAATTCAGCTGCATCTGATCTGCTTGGAGATCAGGTTATATCTGAGACACCTGATCCAGCACGACTCACCTTTCCTCGACCCTGAATGTGAAAGACTGCAGTCTGCTGCCTCGAGGGTGGGAGCCTCTTGGAGGCAGGGAATTGACAGATGTGAGTATTGTCATTCCCATTCTTAAAACCTTTCAGAGGTTCCCCACCATCTACCCAGTCTTCTCCTTCCTTCTGTCTGCCCATCCATCCATCCAGCCAGTCAGCCATCCATCTATCCATCTTAAATCACTCATTGCTTCATTTAATGACTGCTTAACTTTTCCTGATCTAGCTTCTTATTCTCCAAAACACTGACATTTTAATATATGCAGCTTCTCTCTCTCTAATATAGTTTATGTACACCTGTCATCTACCGTCATTATTATTTATTGCCTTTCAATAAACCAACATTTCCCCCTGTCCCACTAGAATAAAAGACCCCCAGAGGGAGAATCTTGGTCTTGATTACTGGTATTCTAAGTGCCACCCAGTAGGCACTTAACATGCAATTGTTACAAGAGTGAATGAACATAGGTGTAACATGAAGAAGACGGAGGTTTGTAGGAGTTAGACAAAACTGGAAACTTCAGTGTATGTTAAGAAATGTTGTCTCGACTCCTACTCACGATATTCCTTCCATCTGCCTTTAGTGCTTCTCATGAGGAAGAGTCTGAGGTCAGAGGCCCGTTGAGAGGAGTCCAGGCACCTTACCCGGCACTCTGGGCTCTCCAGCAGCGGCCCGCCCTCCTCTCCCATCTCTGTTCCACAGACTGCCCACTTGGTTTGAGTTTCTAGCACTTTGCAAACACACTTCGAGCTATCTCTCCAGACCTCAGGGCCTTTGCATGCATCCTTGGCCTTACAGGAACATCATTCATGCTCTTGTCCGTTTGGAAAACATTCTGCACACTCTGCAGGACCAGGTTCAGATCACACCTCCTTTTGAAAGTCTTCCTGGTCTTTGTTCTTCCCATTTGGGGCAAAATTAGACTCACCCTCTGCCTCTATGACTCCCGCTATGGAAGACTATTTCGCATGATGAATTTGCTTATTTTTCTCTGTCTCCTTCATGATATGAGAGCTCCTTGGGCCAGGAACTAATTTCTCAGTACTTAAGACAGGGTGCTATTTGTGGAATTATTATAATGATGATGACTATTAATTATTTGGTAACTATCAGGTACTTTTCTAAGTGCTTCAGCTTTCAATCTTCATAATAACCCAATAAGGTAGGAACTATGATTTCCCCCATTTATAGATGAGGAAACAGATGCAGAGACACTGTGGTAATTTACCTAGGATTCCATCTTAATAACTGGTGGAGCTAGAGCTGGGACTGGGGCCGGCTGACCCTGGAGCCGTGGGACTGAATGTCTCTGTGACACCAAGAAGACTTCGCATGCATCTGGGTCTCCGTTCTCCCATCTGTGCAGTGGGCTGTTAGGGTGAGAGAATATGTAAGACTCTTTCATTTAGGACTCTTTGGATTCTCTTCTATCTAGAGGTGATGCTCCATGTAGCAATTTCCTCCTTGTAGAAACCTAACTGGAGCCCATAGGACTGGGGGAGGAGGGTCCCAGCAAGCTCTTGTTTTTAGGACACTTTTGGTCCGAAAGGATGAGCAGGGAGATGAGTGATCACCCGAACATATCAAAGACTCTTTCTGGACTGTGTTATATCGCACTGTTTTTCCTCAGTTCTTTTCTTCTCACTCTTTCCATGGCTTCCCTGTAGGGAGACTACACTATTCCTTTCTCTTTGGACTTAGCCATGTGATTTACGTTGGCTAATAGACAGTTCAGTTCAGTCACTCAGGCGTGTTGAACTCTTTGTGACCCCATGGACTGCAGCAAACCAGGCCTCCCTGTCCATCACCAACTCCCAGAGCTTGCTCAAACTCATGTCCATCATGTCAGTGATGTCATCCAACCATCTCATCCTCTGTCCTCCCCTTCTCCTCCTGCCTTTAATCTTTCCTGGCATCAGGGTCTTTTCCAATTAGTCAGTTCTTTGCATCAGGTGGCCAGTGTATTGGAGTTTCAGCTTCAGCATCAGTCCTTCCAATGAATATTCAGGACTGATCTCCTTTAGGATGGACTTGTTGGAACTCCTTGCAGTCTAAGGGATTCTCAAGAGTCTTCTCCAACAACACAGTTCAAAAACATCAATTCTTCAGCGCTCAGCTTTCTTTATAGGCCAACTCTCACATCCATACATGACTACTGGAAAAACCATAGCCTTGACTAGATGGACCTTTGTTGGCCAAGTAATGTCTCTGCTTTTTAATATGCTGTGTATATTGGTCATAGCTTTTCTTCCAAGGAGCAAGTGACTTTTAATTTCATGGCTGCAATCACCATCTGCAGTGATGTTGGAGCCCAAGAAAATAAAGTCTGTCACTGTTTCCCTATCTATTTCCCATGAAATGAGGAGACCAGATGCCCTGATCTTAGTTTTCTGAATGTTGAGCTTTAAGCCAACTTTTTCACTCTCCTCTTTCACTTTCATCAAGAGGCTCTTTAGTTTTCTTCACTTTCTGTCACAAGGGTGGTGTCATCTGCATATCTGAGGTTGTTGATATTTCTCCTGGCAATCTTGATTCCAGCTTGTGCTTCCTCCAGCCCAGCATTTCATATGATATACTCTGCATATAAGTTAAATAAGCAGGGTGACAATATACAGCCTTGACGTATTCCTTTCCTGATTTGGAACCAATCTGTTGTTTTATGTCCAGTTCTAACTGTTGCTTCTTGACCAGCATATAGATTTCTCAGGAGGCAGATCAGGTGATTTGGTATTCCCATCTCTTTAAGAATTTTCCACAGTTTGTTGTGATCCACACAAAGTCTTTGGCATAGTCAATAAAGCAAAAGTAGATGTTTTTCTGGAACTCTTTTGCTATTTCAATGATCCAACAGATGTTGGCAATTTGATCTCTGGTTCCTCTGTTGATTCTAAATCCATCTTGAACACCTGGAAGTTCACGGTTCATGTACTGCTGAAGCCTGGCTTGGAGAATTTTGAGCATTACTTTGCTAGTGTGTGAGATGAGTGAGGTTGTGTGGTAGTTTGAACTTTTGCTTGGCATTGTGTTTCTTTGGGACTGGAATGAAAACTGACCTTTTTCAGTCCTGTGGCCACTGCTAAGTTTTCCAAATTTGCTGACATATTGAGTGCAACACTTTCACAGCATCATCTTTTAAGATTTGAAATAGCTCAACTGGAATTCCATCATGACCACTAGCTTTGTTTGTAGTGATGCTTCCTAAGGCCCACTTGACTTCACATTCCAGGATGTCTGGCTCTAGGTGAGTGATCACACCATTGTGGTTACCTGGGTCGTGAAGATCTTTTTTGTACAGTTCTTGTGTGTATTCTTGCCACCTCTTCTTAATGTCCTCTGCTTCTGTTAGGTCGCTACCATTTCTGTCCTTTATTGTGTTCATCTTTGCATGAAGTATTCCCTTGGTATCTCTAATAGACTGGAGGAAATAACTGTGTGTCAGTTCCAAGACAGGAATTTTAGAGCCACGGCCAGTTCCTGTTAGCATTCTTAAACTTCTGTTCTACATGAGAGAATGAGACCTCGCGTCTTAGAATAAGACATGATAGACTCAATGCCTACTAAGGCTTGGAGCCCTGCTGCGTCTGACTTTAGTTCAGCTCAGTTGCTCAGTCGTGTCCGACTCTGCGACCCCATGGACTGCAGCACGCCAGGCCTCCCTGTCCATCACCAACTCCCGGAGCTTGCTCAGACTCATGTCCATCGAGTCGGTGATGCCATCCGACCACCTTGTTCTCTGTCGTCCACTTCTCCTCCTGCCTTCAGTCTTTCCCAGCATCAGGGCCTTTTCTAATGAGTCAGTTTTTCACATCAGGTGCCCAACTTAACCCAACCAAAATCCACTAAACTGTAGCTGACATACAGAGCCGAGGGTATGAATTACATATGTCATATTGTGAATCACTGGGAACTTGAGGATGTTTGTTACACAGCCTTAGTAGAGTGGAAACATGAGTAAGCAGCAGCCCAGGGGTGAGTATAGCATTCTTGCTGAATCATATTGTCCTTAATCATATAGAGGACTAACATTAAAGTCGAATTAGTAATGACTCTTAAGCAAAGATGGAGAGGCAATGGCAGCCCACTCCAGTACTCTTACCTAGAAAATCCCATGGACGGAGGAGCCTGGTGGGCTGCAGTCCGTGGGGTTGCTAAGAGTTGGACACAACTGAGTGACTTCACTTTCACGCGTTGGAGAAGGAAATGGCAACCCACTCCAGGTTCTTGCCTAGAGAATCCCAGGAATGGGGGAGCCTGGTGGGCTGCCGTCTATGGGGTCGGACACGACTGACATGACTTAGCAGCAGCAGCAGCAGCTTAAGCAAAGAGATGACACTCAGACTTTCCAGATTCCTCCAGTCCTTGCTAGACAACATCTTAGGGAGGAAGTCTTTGATGGACTAGATGCCTATATAGTGGCCCTTCTTTATCCTAGCCGTCATATGTTGTTGTTCAGTTGCTCAGTCATGTCTGACTCTTTGCTAGACCATGGATAGCTTCCCTGTCCTTCACTATCTCCTAGAGTTTGGAGATCAAACCAGTCAATGCTAAAGGAAATCAATCCTGAATATTCACTGGAAGGACTGATGCTGAAGCTCCAATACTTTGGCCACCTGATATAAAGAACTGACTCACTAGAAAAGACCCTGATGCTGGGAAAGGTTAAGGGCAGAAGGAGAAGGGGTAACAGAGGATGAGATGGTTGGATGGCATCATTGACTCAATGGACATGGGTTTGAGCAAGCTCTGGGAGGCAGCTGTCATATACCTAGTGAAATTTCATTTCCTGTTAGTCAAATAAAGCACCTGGTCGTAGCCTTCTAGAAGACGTGATCTAAACTGGTGAGACCTGGCATTCCCTCTGTGGCTTTTGGCATCTTTAATCTAGAACTAGGGTCTCTCTGGTTTGACAAAGAGCCAGAGGAGTCTGGTTTGAACCATTTGAAATATTATCTGTGAGGGAAGATGTCTCAGAAGAAAGGGTGATGCGTCTTCCCGTTCCAGCTCCCCGAATCTGTCATATGACTGTAGGTGGTTTCAGTGGTGTGCTGAGGGAGATGGAGATGGTATGAAGGAACTTGGAAAGTTTCTGCAATTTTGCAGCCTACACAACCTCTATGAAAGTCTCTCTTTCTGACTCAGGCTTGGCTTGGGCCTTGCCTAACTCCTGGGATTCAGCACAAGACCATAACACCTTCTAAGGTCTTGTTAGCCTGTTTCTTCCATCCTCGTGGCCCAGTCCAAGAACCCCAGGGCCATGAGCACAGTGTTGAATGGATCCTGATGGTTTTGATGTTCAGATGCGCTGTCTCGTTGGACCTGCCTTCCTTACCTGTTGTTGCTATAATAAATGTCCACAAGTGTAGTAACTAAAAACAACACAGATTTACTCTCCCACAGTTCTGGAGATCTGAAGCCTGAAATCAGTTTCATTGGGCTGATGTCAAGGTGTCAGCGGGGCCGGCTCTTTCTGGAGAAGCTGAAGGAGATGGTTCCTTGCCCTTTCTAGCTTTGAGGGGCCGCTTGCTCTCCTTTTCTTGCCACCGTTTCCTCTCATCAGTCTAGCTTCTTGCTCTCATTTGTACACCCCTTCCCACTGCTCTGATCCTTCTGCCTCCCTTGTGATTATGTTGGGTCTGCCTGGATGTCCAGGTAATCGTCCCATCTCGAGATCTGCAAGGTCTCATCTGTCATGCGCAGGTTCTAGAGATTAGGACAGGGACATCTTGGAATGTTCATTATTCTCTTACCCTGGTGTTTCCTCCATGGTATGGAAATGAGGTGTAATTACCCAATTATTCCCATTTTACATTTGAGGGAACTGAGGGCAGTAGGGTCCAGACCTGGGACTAGAACCCAGACCTCTGGCTCCTACTCTGAGCTATTCTCCTCATCTCCTCCTCCTCCATTTTCATCTTATTCTCCTTCCCCTCTTCTTTTTCCTCTTCCTCTTCCTCCTCTTTTTCTTCTGGTGTAACGCTAATATGCACCGAAGGTTTGCCACGTGCCCAGCGCCGTTGTAAACACTTGTAGATAGGTCACACGCTGTTATTACTCCCAGTCAGTCCTAGGGGAAATCAACCCTGAGTGTTCATTGGAAGCACTGATGCTGAAGCTGAAGCTCCAGTACTTTGGCCACCTGATGCAAAGAGCCTACTCATTGGAAAAGACCCTGATGCTGGGAAAGACTGAAGACAGGAGGAGAAGCGGGCAACAGAGGATGAGATGGTTGGATGGCATCACCAACTCGATGAACATGAGGTTGGGCAACATCTGGGAGACAGTGAAGCACAGGGAAGCCTGGCATGCTGCAGTCCATGGGGTTGCAAAGAGTTGGACATGATTTAGTGACTCAACAAATTATTACTCCCATTTTACAAATGAGAAAAATGAGGTTTGGGGAATTTGGGAAACTTGCCCAAGATCAATGCCTAAACCATCAAGTACTGAAGTTGGGATTCAATCCCAGGTCTCCTAATATGGAAATCCATGTGCAGTAGAGGCTGTTGGTGCCCAGCTCTGGCCTTCTCTACCAGGCTGGCACACCTGTCGGCAGCTGCTCTGAGAGCTGACAGCTAACAGCTCACATCTGCCCTCTTCTCCTGAGAACTGCCCTTGGCCTCCAGGAGTCACTTCATCAAGAATACCTGGGAGATGACACTCCCACCCAGGGAAACCTCTAGGAAATAACTGGCTGATTAAAAACACACAGTGCTGACCCTCCCCAGCACAAAGAGCTCTCCCCAGGAAGGACGGCCCTGTGGGTCATTCGTGCTCTAGAGCTCCCATGGGCTCAGGCTGAGGCTAGACTTTGGCTGAACCCGGGTCTTCATTTAGCTTCTTCCCCACCCAATCCCATTTTATTCACTCCCAAGTTTCTCCTGAGAGCTCTCTCTTTGTAAATCACTTACGAGGGAATTCCCATCCCAGGCTCTTTTCATAGGGAACTCAGCCTAAGTCTGGCCTAGGCTTTGTCCCAGGAAGCAGAACCAATGAATGCAAAAGAATGCAGGATTTGGTATAGAGATCTGACCCTAAGGCAATTACGGGGACTGGTTAAACAGTCCACAGTCTGCCTCTGGTGCTGATCCTGAAGTCAGCTGGGCAGGCAGTTGGGACTGAAAGATGGATGGGCATTGGGGAAAACAATGACTTCTGCAAGAATAAGCCAGAACACACAGCGATAGGCTGGAACTTGTATATCTCTCTCCCCATCTTCCAGCTTCTGACCTGCAGAAGAAGTTGGCCAACGTCACCGTATTGCTGCACAACACCCAGCCTAGGGCATGGAGACCCTGGAGGAGATGTAGTGGGGCTGCTGGAGGCTCAGGAGCTGTCCCACCCAACAAGGTGGGCCACGCATGAGAACAACTCTGCCTAACCCCACCTAGCGCTGAGGAATTGGTGCTTTTGAGCTGTGGTGTTGGAGAAGACTCTTGAGAGTCCCTTGGACTGCAAAGAGATCCAGCCAGTCCATCCTAAAGGAAATCAGTCCTGAATATTCATTGGAAGGACGGATGCTGAAACTCCAATACTTTGACCACCTGATGCGAAGAGCTGACTCATTGGAAAAGACCCTGATGTTGGGAAGGATTGAAGGTAGCAGGAGAAGGGGACAACAGAGGATGAGGTGACTGGATGGTATCACCAATGTGATGGTCATGAGTTTGAGCAAGCTCCGGAAGTTGGTGGTGGACAGGGAGGCCTGGCGCGCTGCAGTCCGTGGGATTGCAGAGTCGGACATGACCGAGCGACTGAGCGGAACCCCACCCTGACCTTGTGAATGTGGACACGGGCGCTGCTTCACCCCACTTCCAAATCTCAAGCAAATTTTTCTGCTGCCAACCAAACTCAGAACCAGAAAGGGAAAGGGACTCTGAAAGATACAGTTCCAGCTTAGTTAAACTGGTCTAGTAAAACCCACCATGGATTACCCGTAACAACCTGGCACATATACCCACTTCTTTTAACCACATTTAACTTCCAAATTAGGATCCTAGCAACATCCTGCTTCCACCTCACATAATCCCAGGTACAACTGAAACACATTAACCTTCCTCTTCCCCAGAGTAGATACAGAGTTTGTTTAACCCTCTTTGAGTGATGCTCATACCTTTTCTAGCTCAAACTCCTACTATATATACAATAGGTAACTAATAATGACCTGCTGTATAGCACTGGGAACTCTGCTCCATACTCTGTAATGGCCTGTATGGGAACAGATTCTAAAAATGAGGGGGTATTTGCATATGTGTAACTGATTCAGCCGCTGTACACCTGAAACTAACGCAAAGCTGTAAATCAACTACACTCCGATGGAACAAACAAACAAAACACCTTCTTATCAGATGTCCATGATGTGAGTGCTGAATGATCAGTTAGCTGCTGTTAACAGCTCTTATGTTAGATCATAGAGGAATGAGTGAGGGGAAGAAGGCTCTGATTAACATATGCATAAATATTTTCATACAAAACAAGGAAATGCTCCAATCTATTATCTGCCTCATTTCTTCCGCTGATAATATATGTGATTGCAGCTGATGTTTATAGTTTTGTTCATCCACTTCCCTTTTCATAATCCATTTGCCTTCTGCAATAAGCTGGCCTTGGGGCAGCGCAGAGTTTCATTCTTTAAGGGTCTGGGTCTCTAACGGCTCTACCTATAAAGGGAGGTCATATTTCTTTTTATTGGATTTCATTTCAGAATATGGGGATATTAGGAGTGCCTCAGGGGATCTCTGGGAGTCAAAGTCTCTCCCTGTTTATTCCCCATTGCATAGCAGCAGCTCTTGTTATCTGTGATTAATCACTGTAGCCAGTCTGGAGACGTCTGTCCACAGCCATTGATTCCTTGCATGGGGAGCCCAAAGCGGGCAGGTAGCAACGGGCCCACTGTTATGTCTCTGGGCATCCCTCTTTTGGGAACTCAGGTCTCTAGACTGAAAGAACCTAAAGCCATGGGGATGAAAACAAATGCGTTGCTAGTGAATTACAAAGGGTGATAGCCAGGGGAATCATGCCCACTGCTACCCCTTAACGCCTGGGCCTGGGGGTCTTGGCTAGGGGGTGAATAACGTGTATTGGTTGCTGCTTGTGGGGCATAGGCTGCTTCCTGGAGGATATTGCCCAGGCCTGCAAGGTGTTGTCACAAGGGCGAGGACATAACTGAGCCTTCAAAAGGCCACTCTGCCATTTAGTCAGACCAGCTGCTTCAGGGTGATGGAGATCTCAGTGAGACTAGTGAATTAACTGAATTCACCATATTTACTTGCTGTGAACGATCTGAAGCAAAGCCATGTGGAATGCTATGAAGGTGATCAAGGCATTCTAAAAATCCACAGATGGTGGTTTTGGCAGAAGCACTGTGGGCTGGAAAACAAATTCATATTTAAGATATGGGTCTGGATAAGCAAATTAGAACAAGCATGGTGTCATACTGGGAGTTGAGCACTGGACTCTGTGATTGGTACTTGGGACTTTGCAGTGATTGTGGCTGGGTCAGCCTTGAGTGAAAGTCCAATTTGCTGACTCCATGCCTAACCTCCATCCCTTCCTCTGTCTCCATTTCGCTCATGAGCCCATTGGGTAATGATAGGGAGGGCTTAAGAAAGAGTTTAGTTGACATCCGCAAAATGGATCATTTTGCCCATCCAGTTGCTAAGGATGAGCTCTTTGATGAGTGTGCTTTTAGGACACAGATGCATTCACTCAATCTTCCAACTTGGAAAGTTTCAGCATATACCTCTTCTCAAGACCTCACTTCACCGGCTTTCCAGCCATGCTTCTTCTGAGTGCCTGACCTGCTGTCCCTCCTCCCAGGCCAAGTGAACACTCAGGCTCCCTCGTCAAAGCGCTGCACTGGAAGGACTTCCCGGCATCGCTGTCCCAGGGAGTGAGGCTGCATGACTGCAGCTGCCCCCTTCAGGATGCTACCAGCCTACCTGCTTGCTCCTTGGAGGAAACACTGTTAAAAACCTGGACAGTGTATCAGAAATGCATCACTTTGCCAACAAAGGTCTGTGTAGTCAAAGCTATGGTTTTTCCAGTAGTCATGTACGGATGTGAGAATTGGACCCTAAAGAAGGCTGAGTGCTGAAGAATTGATACTTTCAAATTGTGGTGCTGGAGAAGACTTCTTGAGAGTCCCTGGACTGCAAGGAGATCAAACTAGTTAATCCTAAAGGAGATCAACCCTGAATATTCACGGGAAAGACTGATGCTGAAGTTGAAGCTCCAGTATTCTGGCCACCTGATGTGAAGAGCCCACTCCTTAGAAAAGACCCCGATGCTGGGAAAGATTGAGGACAGGAGGAAAAGGGGACGAAAGAGGACGAGATGGTTGGATGGCATCACTGACTCAATAGACATGAGTTTGAGCAAACTCTGGGAGGTGGTGAAGGACAGGGAAGCCTGGCGTGCTGCAGTCCATGGGGTCACAAAGAGTCAGGTATGACTTAGCGACTGAACAAGAGGCCTTTCCTGCAGAACCATCTGTAAACCAGAACCGTTTCTTTCTCCCTCAGTTAATTGTCAGGGAAGTCCACAGAAGGCCACAGGTGTGAGCTGAGCGAGAAGAAGCTTTGCGGCGCGAGCCGGGAGGTGGGTGTCTGGATGTCTGCTCGGCTGACTCACTCGAGTCTTCCGACCGCTCGAGCTGGTGTTGTGGGTGCTCCTCCCACCTCACGATAAAACGGCTGCACAGATGCCCAGTGTTAGGGTCTGGTTGCTCAGACAACGCGCAGCTCGTGACGGGCAGCTCAGAAGGCGCAGTGACCTGGTGGCCCATAATCAAGCTTCCAGTCCCTACAAGGTCCTGTAGAGACACAGAAGCCAGTTCTCAGCAGGAGAAGGTTTGCATCCAGACGGTGGTACGGCGTTTCTGCAGTCTTAAGTCTGTGCTGTGACTCGCCTCAGGAGCCTGCTGCAGTCCCCGTACAGCACCCCTGTCTACTGTACACCCTCGGGCACCGTCAGATCTGCCGGGTCCCACAGCCCGACTGGAGTGTGATTTGCATGGTGCCTGCATCTGTTGGGGGTGGACGAGCAGGTCTGGCATGATAAACCCAATCCAGCATCCCAGAACCCCTGAGCTTTTGGATGCCTTCCGCTGCGATCTACCAGGGAAATGCTGGCGTTAGGACATCATTTCGTGTGGACTGCCTTTGCTTCCAGGTTTTAGTCACTCAACCAAGCACTGCTGACAGTCGGTCCCAGCTGCTTGAGCGAAAGCATAGAATCCAGGATCTCTGCTTAGTTCACCCAGGTCAGTGAATTCAGCCTGATCCAACACTACGCATTTTTTTCTCTCTGATCCAGTGTCCTTAGGGTTCACTCCCAGAACTACAGAAAGTGGGCTGCTGGGGAGTGTACGTCTAGCTTGACTAAGCTGACGTAGGACAGAGCCCTACGGATACTTTGCCTGACTGTACTGTGTTGCCTCGCTTTAATCTCAAAACAAAATCCTTCCTGGTCTCTCTCAGAGTGGAATATGTGTCTTCGTAAAGTTACAAAGGTAAAATCGTAAGTGCAGTAATATTCACTCCTCAGGTTGAAACCCAAGGCACCAGTGTCATGTTTAAAGCCTCAGAGTCACACCCACCCTCTACTGAGAGTCCCTGTCCCTTTGTAACAGAAGCTGCCCACCTCCAGTCTGCTCTCAGCACTTAACTCACATCATCTCAACTACTTCTGGCAATGAATTATTATCCCCATTTTACAGATGTGGAAACTGATGCCAAGGGAGAGAAGCTGTAAAACTGGCAAAGGAGAGGACTGGAATTCAGACTCAAGTTTCCTCCCTTTATAGCCAGGTCATAATGAGGGAAATTTCCTCCCTGATTCGTGTTCCTGCTTGAGTTAATATTTGTACCAGGTTACTGGTGATGGATCAGACATGGAATCCCAGATCCACAGACTGTCCTCATTGTATGGGGTCCTAAAGATCACTTTAGACTTGAGGAGATCAGAGCCCCCAAAGATGAAGCAATTTGCCCAAGGCAAGCCAGTCAGTCATCAACAGGATTTGGGCAGAAGGGGATGGCCAGGGCTATAACTACGCAGGGCCAGAATTCAGTGGTTGAATGTTTGCCATTCAAAACACGCCTGGTCCATGTCAGTCTTTGACCAAAGTGGTGCCCATTCAGGAAGTTGCACACTCTCTCCTGTCCTGGAACCCGGCACAGTTGGCCAGCTCGGCTCTACCCAAGCTTCATCAACTGCCCGGCTCACTGGCCCCAAGTCCTCAGACAGAATCCCTGTTTGCTGGTCCCCAGATGTCTCTTGGATTTCTTCAGACTCTTCTGGTGCAAAAGGAGCTGGGATTCTCCTTGATCTATTTGTTTGAGGAGCAGAGCAAGGGATCTCAGGGAGGCATATGACCTATTCTTTGAGTACTGGCCTGATTTGTGTGCTCAAATAGAAAGACCCAAGCAACACGGTTTTATTTTGAGCTCATCCAGGCCCAGCTAGTGTGAAAACTTCTGTTCAGGGGCTGGCATCCACAACATTGTGGCCACGCGCTCTAGGGAAACCAGAGGAAGTGTCATTTCCTTGACATGTGGTCCCTTTAGCTCTCTCTCCTCACTCAGAGCCTGAGGAAATAGCAGGCACTGCACGAGGAAGGTTTAGGCAGAATTCATGTGTCCATTAAACAAATACCGCTGAGCACCCTCCACGGACCGGGGCTGCTGGAAGGGCTGGGGTGCAGCAGCAATAAAACAAATAATTCCTTGCTCTGTGGAGTCACAGTCGAGTGTGGAAAGACAGGCAATTAAATAAAAATAATAAAGAGCCAAGTTAGGTAGTGTAGCAAAGGTACAGGTGGCGTAGGGAGAGGAAAACGTGGAGCAAGAGGGAACAGGAGAGGGAGGTGAGAGGGGAAGGTGCAGAGCTGCAGGGGGAGGCGAGGGGTGGCCTGTGGAGGTGGCGAGGGGCGACCCGTAGTGGGGGCGAGGGGCGGCCCGTGGGGAAGGCAAGGTCTGAACCAAGATGTCAGAGGTGGGGGAGTGTGCCCTGCAGGTGTCTGGGGAAAACACCCCAGGCAGAGGGAATGGCCAGGGCGGCTGGACCAGAGGGGAAGGGGAGAGACAGAGGAGGGGAGGTCGGCGGAGAGAGGAGAGCGGGCCAGAGGAGCATCGGAGTGACTGAAGTATAAAATGTGGGGACATGTTTCTGAAGGCGGGCGAGGGAGGAGGCTGTTGCAGTGACCGGGTGAGAGACGATGCAGCTCAGGCCAGGATGGATGCAGGGTGAGCGGCCATCAGGCACTCATGATGCAGGACGCCTTGAGGGAGGAGCCCACAGAATTTGCTCGAGGTTAGATGCGGTGCGTGAGAGGAAGAGACAGTCAGAGAGGACGCAAGCTTCTGAGCCACCAGATGGGCGGATGCGAGGCAGAACTTTCTGACCGGCTCTGCCACTCCCCTGGGCGAGTGAGCCGCTTCGCCTCTCCGTGCTGCAGCTCCCTCAACTGTGGATCTGCAAGGGTGACAGCCCTAACTCCCCCTGGGTCTTATGAGATCTGACCTGGCGCATAGCAAGTGCGCAGTAAATATCGTGTGTGTGTGTGTGTGTGAGTCGCTCAGTCAGGCCCAACTCTGCCACCCCATGGACTATAGCCCAACAGGCTCCTCTGTCCAAGGGATTCTCCAGATAAGAGTGCTGGAGTGGGTTGCCGTTTCCTTCTCCAGGAAATATTAACTCTCCTAATTACTGTGATTGCTGTCACTGATATAGAATCTAGACTAGGAGTCAGCAGAGGACAGCCCGGGGGCCTGTTTGGTAAAGCAGGAATCCTTGGTCACAGCCCCTTTCCAGTGGTCGGTGGCTGCCTCCTGCCCCAGGGCAGAGCTGAGTGCTGTGACATCATGTGACTGCAAAGCTGGGGTCTTCGCTCCCTGACCCCCTGCAGGATGGCTCTTTTGCAGAACAGGTTTTAGTTGAGGTTTCTCACGCTCTTCTTGAGGTTCCAGGACAGGAGTGAGGGTGCAGCCGATGACCTTTGTGCCCGCCTGCATCCCTGATGCTCTGGGACCCCGACACCTCTGGCTCCATCAGATGCTGGCTCTGGGAGAGGAGTGGAAGGCTTGCATCCCTTCCTTCCCGAGCGCGGCGCTCCTGACAATCGCCTGCCCGTCACCGCGCTTGGGTGACACGATGCTGTAGAGTCTCACGGCTGAGTGGAGGGATTAATAGCCGATGGCGTGCCTGGCCCCGGAGAGTCAGACCCTGATCTGCCAGCAGCTGAGGCGTGCATCTCCCCTCATCCCTGCCTCCCTGCCATGCTCTGCAGGGCCTTTCCGGGCAAAGCCACCCATCGGCAACTGGCTTGGAAAGAAGGCAGAGCAGCCTGGGAGGCATCTGGCCAAGGTTTGACGCAGCTGCAGCCCCTCAATGGCTGTGTGGCCTGGGGCAAGACAGCTAGCCTCTCTGAGCCTGGCTTTTCTCGTGTGTAAAAGATGGAAGGTTTTTATGTCTGGCCCCCAGCGGAAACTCACTTCTCAGGGACCTTGGCTGCCTTGTCTGACATGACGTCAGCACCCAGTCGAGGTGCTTGATACACGGCAGGCGCTCAGAAAGTGTTTGCTGAGGGCAAAGGGTGCAGAACTCCTACCGTGTAGGCGTCCAAGGGAAAGCAAAAGTGTTAGTCGCTCAGCTGTGTCCAACTCTTTGCCACCCCATGGTCTGCAGCCCACTGGGCTCCTCTGTCTGTGGGATTCTCCAGGCAAGAATACTGGAGTGATTTCCTTCTCCAAGGGATCTTCCCCACCTAGGGACCTAACCCCGGTCTCCTGCGTTGCAGAGAGATTCTTTACCCTGTGAGCCACTAGGGAAGCCTGTAGGTATCCAGACCACGGCCGTTTATGATAAGACTAATGTTGCTCTAGACTGTAGGGTTCTCTGAAGCCCGGCATCTCTACCTGCCAGGCCAGGTGCAAGGCCAGGGTGTAGGTAGGGCTTCACCAGCTGCAGGGGAAAGGGAGCGGATTGGGAGGCCCGTATGTGTTCCGATCCCCGCTTGAAGCGGGTGAGAAAGCAAGGGATGCGGGTAGCTCTAGCTCACAGAGACAGGTGAGAAATGACAAGACAGACGGAAAGGTGGACTGACAGATGGACAGACAGAAGACAGGCGAGCAGGCAGACAGGCTGGGTACCAGGGAGCGGGTAAATAGGCGGTGAGTGACGGCGGGGGTCCTGTGCCCCCAGCCCCTCCTCCGCGGCCCCCGCTGTCACACGCCCCCAGTAGGGCAGACGGGGTCGCGTTGACTCCGCGCCGGAGAGGGGCTGGAACCTCAGGGAAGCTTCTGAGGTGGCAGGGCTGGATTGCCCGTGTCTGTCTGTACAGGCAGGCACTGATCGAAGTGGGCATCGGGACGGAGGCAGGCAGAGTGGCTGCAGAGCCTGGAGTGGGGAGCGGGGCTTTGAGCCGCAGCGCTCCGCTCCCTGACCTCGTGACTTGGCCAGGCCTGTTCCGCTCCTCCGGGCCTGCGAGCCTGCCATGGGCCGAGGGCGTGACGAGAGGAGGCAGCGGGGTCGTCTCTGAGACGGGGAGGTGCACGCAGCCATGAGTGGCGATCACGCTCGGGCACCCGGGCGCGGCTGACAGCGGCTGGGCGAGCCGAGTGGCAAGATGCGGAGCTGTGGTGAAGTGAGGACAGCTGGCATCTGCTCGCCCGAGTGTGGCTCTGTCAGTTCGCGAGGAGTAGGCGCTTAACAATGAAACTGGGGCGGAGGCGGGGATGGAAGTCAGTGTTGCTGGCTCGCCCGCCAGCCGGCTCACCCCCCGGGGTGCCCGCGGGGCCCAGTTCCCTTGCTTCATGGCAACGGGACGGCGACTGGGCGCAGGGCCTGTGTCACTGTCCCCCAGTCTCAGTCACCCCCACAGTGTTGCTTGACGTCAGAGGCAGAATTTGCTACGTGATTTGCAGAACCCAGTGCAAAAGGAATGTGTGGGGGCCCCTTGTTCAAAAATCATGAAGAATATCAAGGCAGCGAGAGACGAACTTGAACCAAGCCCCGCGTACCTCAGAGACTGCATCGCACAGCCGAGCCCGCCTGGGGCACTCAGCCCCTGACTGGTGTGATGGCTGGGGAGGGAGCTCTTAAGGCCAGGGCTGCTGAGCTGGGACCCCAGTCTGTGCCTCAGTTCCATCACTTCCTCGGTCTGAGACTTTGGACAGGTCCCTTAATCTCCGTGCCTCAGTTTCTTCATCTGTAAAATGGAACTAATAAGAGCACCTAAGCCTGAGACTGGTCATGCAAAACGAACGACTATGACTAACCTGCTGGACACAGTGCCTGGTACAGGGGCCCGATAAATATCAGCTACTGTTAGCATCCTGCTGACCAAGCTGTGGAGCAAGGAGGTGACCGGGTCCAGAATTGGAACCAGGACAGTCTAAGTCAAAGTCCCCTTCCCGGCCCCGGACTGTGCACTGGCCTCTCCCGGGCCTTGGGGCCCCAGAGATGGGCAGAAGTTTGCTTTGTCCCTACAGATGTTCTACTGGCTCAGATGGTAGAGAACCTGCCTGCAGTGCAGGAGACCTGGGTTCAGTTCCTGGGTGGGGAAGATCCCCTGGAGAGGGGAATGGCAACCCACTCCGGTATTCTGGCCTGGAGAATCCCCATGGACAGAGAATCCCCATGGCGGGCTACAGTCCACGGGGTCGCAAAGAGTTGGGCACGACTGAGCGACTAACACTGGCCTCTTGCTAGAGGCGCTCATGGCGTGTCGTCCCCTGCAGACACTGGCTCTGAGCCCAGTCTTGCCCACACACCGCTTCCTGGTGCCCTCTTGCCCCCGGTCCCTCAAATGTGCCCGTGACTCTTGCTGGCCTCACAGGATCTGAAGGCATGAACTGGAGAGAAGAGTCTCTGGGACCTGTGAGGATACACGAGGAGGTGTCCTTGGGGTGAGCAGAGTGCGGTCACCTGGGACAGGGGTGGGCTTGCACCCCCTGGGATTCCTTATGCCCCAGATGCCGCCCTTTGATCTGACTTCATAGGTGAGGTGTAGATGCTTCAGATGACCATGGACTTGCATACTCTCCCTGCAAGTGACCAAAGAGAAAACTCAGGCAGGTATTTCGTGTGTGGACATAATAGACAGACCAGCCTTGTGTGGGAGGTTAGTCAGGAAGTGTGGGAAACGGGGCTGATCACGGTGGGCTTCCTGGAGGAGCAGGCGGTGCAGGGCTGGCGGCCATCCTCTCACGCAGTCTCCCCCATCACAGGGGAGCACGTGGCCACGACAGTGGCAGGCCCTGAGCCTCGTTCGAGAAGGGTCTAGGTGCCCTCTGGTCCTTTGCTTCTGGGGGCCCGAGGTTTCAGGCAGGCCTGACACTGGGTGGAGGACACCAGGAGGAGAGCGGGGTGGAAGGGTAGAAGGAGGCAGAGGTTGGCCAGCGTCTCATTAGGGCATCATGGACCAGGGGCTTGTGTTTGGTATTTATTCTAAGCCATGGGAGATCTTTGCAGAATTTTAAGCACAGAAATTATTTGATGTGATTTAAGCTTTTAAAAGATCAATCCCTCCAGTTGTTGGGTGGAGAATGGAGGGAAGGGAGCTGAGAGTGGAGAGGGGAGGACCAGTGAGAAGTTTGCATCATGATCCAGGCAGGTGATGGTGGCCTGGGCCAGGGTCGGGGGTGGAGGGGCTGGAGGGGCTGGAGAGAAGTCAACATATTGGAGATTTATTTCAGAGGTGGAACCCCCAAGACACGTCACTGATGTGGGGAAGAAGGAAAGCAGAGAATCAAGACTGACTCCTTGGGAGGATTAGGGATAAAGATGTAGGGGGAAAGGAGGATTCTTGATCAGGTCTTTCAGAGTCTGAGCTTCCAGCGAGGTCTCCTGGGGGCACTGGTGGGAGATCCCAGGGCTCAGAAGTGAGGGTGACCCCTCCCCTCACTGAGTTCATGTTCAAGGGTCACCCAGGGGACCCACCCCAGCCAAAGGAATGATTCTTCTTCCCACATAACCTTCTAGAGAGAGTCTAAAGGTAAATCCAAGCAGGAGGCGTGGAGAGAGGTGAAGGGCTCATTCATCTGAGTGCTTTCTCTAGGGGCTGTAGGTCCTCATAGGAAGCCCCTCTGTGCTATCTTGGGGGTTGGTGGATCCCACCTCTGAAGTGAAGGATTTTGTGTAGTCTGGGGAGAGAAAAGGAAGAAAGCAGAGGAGACAGGGAAAATGAGGCAGAAAGAAGGAAGCAGAAGTGAAAGGGGTGCAGTTTGGAGGGGTCAGAGAGGGTCGGACACGACTGAGCGACTGAACAGCCACAAGTTTCACAGAGAGGTGAGCTTAGAGGAGCCAGTGAGTAAGGGCAGGGGATGGGGGAGGGGCAGCGGGGAGGAGCCTAAAGCCAAGGTGAGGGAGCGGGTACCAGAATCCAGCAACTGATTGCCATGGGTGGGAGCTGCAGCAGGAAAGAGAGGGCCCAGGGCTGGGGGGCGTCCTCCACACCACCTGCTCTGACCCCAGACCTCCTACCAGGCCTCCCGGGTCAGCAGAACCCGGGGCCAGGGGATCCCAGGGAGGCACAGGAGGGATCAGCCTCTTGGGCACAGAGCCATGTAGGCAGGAGCAGGGCAGGGATGTGGAAGGGCAGACAGAGAAAACCCAGCACAGAGAGGGTGAGACAGAGAGAGCGGTGGGGCCATGGAAAAGGGGGGCTGGAAAGGGAGACGGATTAGGAGGTAGAAACTCAAGTGAGAAACGGCTGACCCGGGGAGAGGCAGACAAGTCCTGGGAAAGCAGGGGGTCATCAGCTGGTGATACCATGGAAGGCCAGTCTGGGAAGTGGCCTTCTAGAAGCATCTCCGCTTCTTCAGTGTCCTGCGCTGGGCTGACCACAGCCTTCTTCTTGGAGCAGTCCTGCCCTCACATCCATGAGGGGAGGCCAGAGAGGAGTTAGTGCTGGTCAGGCTCCTGCAGAGCCTGTGCCGGAAACCCTCGCTCCAGAGACGTGGTTAAGAGCAGAGTCCGGAGCCAGACTGCTCAGGTCTGAGTGCTGGTTCTGACAGGCGTCCCTGGTGGCCCAGCTGGTAACGAATTTGATGCCATGTGGAGACCTGGGTTCAATCCCTGGGCTGGCAAGATTCCCCTGGAGAAGGGAGTGGCTACCCACTCCAGTATTCTGGCCCGGAGAATTCCATGGACTGTATAGTCCATGGGGTCGCAAAGAGTCAGATGCGACTGAGTGACTTTCACACACCCTTTCTGCTCTGACTAGTTGTGTTTCCCTGAGCAAATCACTCAGCCTCTCTGTGTCTACATCAAAGTGTTGCTGTGGAGATTAAGTAAAGCCCAGATGCAAAGTATTGAGAGCTGGGCGGACGTTTGAGTGCTGTGTGGGTACTAGCTCTGCCTGCAGTCTCTCTCCTGGACTTCCCCCGAACCCCATTGTCATTGTTCAGTCGCTCAGTCGTGTCCGACTCTTTGCAGCGCCGTGGACTGCAGCACACCAGGCTTCCCTGTCCTTCACCATTCCCAGAATTTGCTCAGACTCATGTCCATCGAGTCGGTGATGCCGTCCAACAATCTCATCCTCCCTTCTCCTGCCTTCGGGCTTTCCCAGAGTCAGGGTCTTTTCCATGAGTTGGCTCTCCACATCAGGTGGCCAAACCCCATTAGCACCCTCGTGTTAAAGGTGAAGGAAACAAGGCTCTGCGAGGGGCATGGATTATTCCGAGCCGTGTAGCTGTGGAAGGGCACAGTGGGCATGTACCTAGACTGTCTCACGCTCAGACTGTACCTTTCCTGCTGCCCGCGTCTGTGGCTGCGCATTGTTAAGTAAGCCCTGGGGTGGGGGGTGGGGGGGAGTGAGCATTGTTCTGAAGCCCTGTAGGTCCCCTTTACGCTCCAAGATCTCTTTACTGATGCGAGCTGGTGATGCTTCCCAAGCTCACGCTGACAGTCCTGTTCCTTGATCTCCTGCGGGTCAGTGGGGGAGGGGAGCTCTTCTCCTCCCTGTCCCCCTCCCCCAGACTGTCAGATCCACTTCAGCTCGGATGAGGAAAGCAGCAGGCACAGGGCTGCCCCATCCATCACTCAGGGGAGAGTCTGCCCTGCTTCTCTGGCAGGCTGCCCTCTGTCTTCAGGCTCAGGGACCAGATCCTGCCATGTGGATGGCAGGACCGAGGGGAGGGTGGTGCCCAGGTAGCTCCCAGCCCAGGGACACACAGGCTAGCTTTCCGCATTGACAGCTGGGTTGGCTCCGATGGCCTAGCCTGGCTGTCTCGGCTCTGAGGTACATTAGAGAATCCTTCAGACTGGGCCAGAAGGGCCTGAAGTAGAGTGTAAAGACAGAACCTACACTGGTGCTTGGCCAAAGCAGGTAAAGCAGAAGTGTTAGCTGGCTTCCCTTTACTGCACCGGGAGTGATAGCCGCTGGCCCTGTAACCTTAGAGCTGACAGTGCAGGTGAGAGGTTTCTTGGTGCAGTTGCTTCACTTTCCAGAAGGGGAAACTGAGGCTCAGAGGCAGAGGGGTCACTTCCCTAGGGCCCTGCAGCAAACCTCCCATGACTGAGTTGGACCTAGAATCTAAATATCTAGAGTCACAAACCGTAGGCCTTCAGAGAGTTTCCCAGTCCTAGCCGCCCCCAACCACACCCCATCCCTGGCTATTGTCAGCTGACAATATTTTGTGTGTGCCTGGCTTCAGCCAGACTCTTACCCCATGAACTGTAGCCCCCCCCAGACTCCTCGGTCCATGGGATTTTTCTGGCAAGAATACTGGAGTGGCTTGCCATTTTCTCCTCCAGGGGCTCTTCCTTGCGTGCATCTTGCATCTCCTGCATTGCAGGCAAAGTCTTTACTGCTGAGCCACCTGGGAAGCCCAGCTGATCATAATAACTCACATTTATGGAGCACTTCCTCTATGCAGGCACTCTTCCCAGTACTTTATAAGTATTAACTTATTTTATCTCAGCTATTTGAAAGTAGTTAAGAGCACTATCCTCCTTTCCCACATGGGGAAACTGAGTCACAGGGAATAATTTGCACAAAGTCATCACGCCAGGGTGTGTCAGAGTCCTGTTCGGAACTCAGATCACTGAGTCCAGAGTATGAAGTGTCCTGAAGCTCAGAAAGCAAACCTTCAAGGGAGCTAGAGCCCATGTTCCTCAAGGAGTCGTCCACCGATGGTCTCATTGCTTTTGTGCCACAAAATTCCTTTCACGAAACCCTTCTTTGCCATGCCTTCGGTGGGGGGCCCCAGGGTCAGAAGTAGACTAGATTTGAAGTGGTTTCAAGAAATGTGATTTAGGAAAATGTTAGTCTCTGGGAAAATCCTACAGCCAAGGGGGAAAGATCAGAGCAAGGGGGGAATGGAAAGGACCGTTGTCCGGCGGCCTGGGACAGGAGGCAAGACGAGCGAGGTCCCACACAGCCTCGGTCTCTCCTCGGCATGTCTCCCTGGACCTCAGACCCTCATCTGGAAGGGAGGGGCGTGGATCTAAGAAACGTTCTCTCTGAAAGCCCTTTCCAGATCTGACATTTGGGGGTTGGGCGAACTGCTCCTGATAACTCTAGTTCCTAACAGGTTTACGTTGGAGTGGCCCCTTAAGAATTCCTCGCCCTTTTCACAAGCATCTGCTTTCCAGTGGGTTTTTCTCACCCACCCTGGAGTTGGATAACTCCTGCTGTTGGGAAGACCTTCCTGAGACATGATCTAAGAGCCTTCGCTGCCATTCTTTCCTCCTTCCTCCAGGATCCTTCGTGTCTTTTTCCTAAGGCCAGACTACATCAGAACAGGCCGAGATTTACCATCACGTGCTGAGGGCCTGTCCCGGCCTGTCAGCGAGGCCACCCATGGCTTTATTATGCTGCTGCTGAGCAGAACGAGCCACAGAGGGGGCGAGCGGTGCTCCTTCCTCCCCACGACCTGAGCCTCTCCAGCCCCTCAACTCAGGCTGAGACCCTGTGGGGCAGGACAGGGAGGGGCGACTAACCCCCATGCTACAGCATGAACCCCTCAAATGAGCTTGCCCCGTGACCTGGGAGAGATGGCCAGCTTCCTCGGGGAGGAGGGAATCAGGCTCACCTGTCTTCCTCTGCAGTCCAGCATCTGAATGAGCCTGAGATGCGTCTTTTCCCAGTGTGTTTGCACATTCACAGAATCTACTCCTTACCCATTCATCTAAGGACTCAGCCTTTACTGAGCCCCCACTGGGTGTCATACTCTAGGAAGGCACAGAAGGGCACGGACTGGACTCCAACGGACCTGGCTCTACGTCCTGGTTCCGGCACCAACAAGCTGAAAATGTGGGGGATCTGCTGGCTCTTTTGACCCTCTGTGTCCTGATCTATAAAACAGGCATAGTAATACCGGCCCTCTGTAGAGTGTGCCGTGAGGATTTGATCTATTTGGTGCCTGGCATGGGGTGGCAAGAGCGTCTCTGCATGTGGCTGCAGACTCAGCGTGCTCTTCTCTCTTACCCCATCCTGTCATCCCCAAAGCAGGATCCAAGGGTCCCTCTCAAGCTGGAAGCTCACTGGGAGCGGGCTTTCTCCTTCTGCACTCTTCACCCAACACCCCCAGGCGTCCCAAGCTAAGCCCCCAGCAGCAAACAGCAGGAGCTGACCGTGGTGCTGACTCGTTCTCCCTTAGCTCTCACTAAAGAGGATGGGAACAGTACTCCAGGGATGTCTTCATTCTCTGGATCCTCCCATCACAATATTTTCTCCGAATGTGAAAAGCTGTTTAGGGCTCAGCTTATAGGCCTGGCAGAAGCACTCTAGAGTGATGAACACGTTAGGGTGGCCGATCAACCGAGGGGCCAACTCCTCCTGCCCCTGTTCCTCTGATGATGGTGGGAGGGTGGGGATATTAAGGGTGAGGAGCTTCAAAATGCACCAAAACAACCATAAGACAGTCTCCTGCCTCTCTCCTTGCTCTCTTCCAAACTACCCTGCAGAGTAGCCAGATTGATCTGGAAATCTTGCTCTTACCTGAGAAAGAACAACAGAGCGTTAAGAACTAGAAGGAAGGATCTGAGTCTAGGCTAGCCTTGGCCACTTGCTTGACCAGCAGAGTACCGTGCAAGTGGCATCCTGAGACTTCCGAGTCCAGGTTGTAAGAAGCTTAGCAACTTCTCAGTGGAGTTCTCACCCAGGGGAAACCAGCCAGCGCGTAAAGCCTCTCACCACTCTGAGAGCACCCAGCTGTGAGGGATGTCACTGGGGCCACTTGGGGAGAGACAGGTACCTGTCCAGCCCCCACCCGTCCTAGGCAGGCTGCAGACCTGTGAATGAAGGGACACTGTGGACACACAGGAGCCGCGTGACGGCAACTGTGCTAGCGACTGGAGCGAACCCCGCCCAGCTGGACCCTGCCCACCTGCAGAGCGTCTAGAGATAATAATGCGTCTGTGTCTTAATCTACTCAGCTGTGGGGGTGGTTTGTTGTGGAATAACAGGCCCTTTGTTCAAGCCCCCCTTGAATAAACCAATAAATGGTTCAGCCCCCCTGACCATGAGCACCCAGAGGCCCCCGAGCTTCTTCTACAACCCGTTCATCACGAATGCTTGTAAGGAAATGAGTTACTTCCTATTGTATTGGCAGAAAGGTGGGCCCGTCAGCCGCGACTCCTCTCCCCTTCCGCAGGGTAGTGGCGTTGTTAGCAAGTGGTTTCCCAGCCAGACAACATTTCCCAGCTCCCTTTGCAACTTGGTTGGTCAGGTGACTGATTTCTGACCAGTGGCTATGGATAAAAGTGACGTGCCTTTACAGACCATAGTCACTGGTCCATAAAAATGTCCCCGTGGTCTGCCCCTACCAGTGGGTTCGCTGTGACTGCTGGAGCCCTCTACTGAAGACACAGGTGCTCCCGTCGGCCTGGGTTCTGAGGCCAACGCCCACCCTCCCCCACTGACGGATCTTGTGCAGGAGAGAAATAAACTTTTACCTTAAGCCACTGAGATCGGGGACATAGTGCTTCTGCCGCATGTCACCTCAACACTCCACCTGCATATTGCGTGTGCTTGCCATCATGACTGCAAACACCACAAGGGCAGAGGCTTTGTCTAACCTGCTCCTCCTTGGATCCTCCGCCCTAACCCAAGGCCTGGCACTGGCAGACGGTGGACACGTTTAGTTTTCTGCTGATGGTCTGGCTCACACTTCACCCTCAAGCTAAACTTGGATGGCTTGGCTGTCGGACTCAGTAGGTGGGTGTTATGGACAGCATGCAAATTCATTTGTTGAAACACTACCTCACCTGTGTTGGTATTAGGATATGGGACCTTTGGGAGGTGATTAGGATTGGATGAGGTCATGAGGGTGGAAGTCTTCCCTGGTGGCTCAGATGGTAAAGAAATCTGCCTGCAATGAGGGATACCCAGGTTTAACCCCTGGGTTGGGAAGATCCCCTGGAGAAGGGAATGGCTACCCACTCCATTATTCTTGCTGGAGAATCCCATGGACAGAGGAGCCTGGTGGGTTACAGTCCATGGGGTGGCAAAGAGTCAGACACAGCTGAATGACTATTCAGTCATTGTTCTATGAGGGTGGCGTTCTGGTGAATAGGATTATCTCCTTTGTAAGAGTTAGGGGCAAACTTACTTCCACTCTCCACTCTCAGCCAGTAGAGGTACAAGAAGGCAGCACTCTGCAAGCCAGAACAGGGTGCTCACAGAACCCAACCAGGCTGGCACCCCGATCTTGGACTTCCAGCCTCCAGAGATGTGAGGAATAAAACTCTATTGTTTCTAAACCCCCCAGTCTCTGGCATTTTGTTAGAGAAGCCTGAACAGAATACGCTAGTGATTACCTGAAATGTAAAAATCTCTTCCCTCCCAGAGCCTCCCTGGGGAGGCTAGGAGCTGGGGAGTCTCATTTCCAATGCCTCCCTTTGCTTTGGCCTTATTTTAATGTCTGATGTTTTTTATGCCTTTTTTTTTCTTTCTTTCTTTAGGTAGAAGAAGGTTAGGCGGGTGGCAGCTTCATTCTAGTCAGAAGCTAAAAGGCTCGTTGATTTTTCTGATATCCTTTGAATGGGCCCTTCTCCACAGACAGTTCCTCACAGCTGTTAGGACTTCAAATTCCTCATGCATTGAGAGGGGCAGAGAAAAGATATGAAAGGCTTTTCGGCTGACACAAAGGAGGGGAAAAAAGAGGAATAAAAACGACAATGTGGTTAATACATAAAACGGTGAAATTCCTGGCACTTGCTGTATCATTAATCTGTCTAAAGTGGCTTTGATCTCTTCTGCTTTAATTAACTCGTAATTATAACATGATGATTTTTACAGTGGGCAGAATCTGGGAGCTGGGCCCTGAAAGCGCCTTCAGCCCCTGAGTAACATCATAAAGCAGGCTTTGCAGCATCTGCCTTTCAGAGACGGGCTCCCACATCTGTGCTCGCACACGTGCGCACTCATGCACGCACACACACACACACACGCACACACACCGGGCTTCCTCCTTGGTCTGTCGTGGGATAGTAGCCGTGTGCCCATATCAGGCCATAATAAAGCTTGCTTTGGTTGATGCCATGTTGGCCAAAGTGACAAAAAATGTCCAGTCTCGCCTCCTGGTCCCGGGCCAGCAGAGGATGCAGGCAGAATCGTCACCCCAGTGGAGGTCAGCCTGGATCAGCCACACCCGGCGGACCTGTAGTGCAGAGTATAGCCGACAATCACCATTGTAAGTCCCTGAGTTTTGCGGCTGAGGAAGCCAGAGTTAACTGGTATGTCAGTGGGACCGGGGTTCAAACTCAGGCCTGTAGGTCCGTCCGTGTCTGAGGCCGGTATGCCTTCCTCAAAGCCAGAGCTGAGGCCCTCAGCGCTTTCAGAGCAGGGGCAGGGAGAGGCGCAGGACTGGGCACCAGGGCCCAGCTCCCATCACCCCTGCCTCAGCTGCAGCTGCTCCAGACCCATCACCCTTACACTGGCCTGCTCTGCAGCGCTTCACTGAGAGAATGGGTTTTGTCGCCTAACGATGTTTGAAAACCGCATGTCTGCTCCAGGTTCCTCATATTCCAAAAGAAGAAGCAGAGGCTCAGAGCGGGATAGGGGCCTGGCCAAGACCACAGCTGCTTAGGGGTGGAGCCGAGATGTTTAGTTCCAGTTCTCCAGGCCCCTTGGTCAGAAATTCACATCACAGGAGACGTCCTGAGTCTTTGAGACAGAGGACTGGGTAGGCATAATGATGAGGTTGCAAAGAGAGGCTCCAAGAAGGGGTGTTGCGGGTGACGCTCGCTCTGCCTCCTGCTGCCCTGGCTGGCTCTCCTCTCCCCTGTTAGGGCTCCCAGAGGGGGCCACCTGGCTGCTGCCGCCCGCGACTGGACTCGGAGTCTGGAGGAGGGCTTTTGTGGCTCTGGCTCCATTTATCCAACTTGAGACCAATCCTTGAGAGCCCCTTGGACTGCAAGGAGATCCAACCAGTCCATCCTAAAGGAAATCAGTCCTGGGTGTTCCTTGGAAAGACAGATGCTGAAGGTGAAGCTCCAATACTTTGACCACCTGATGCGAAGAGCTGACTCACTGGAAAAGACCCTGATGCTGGGAAAGCTTGAAGGTGGGAGGAGAAGGGGACAACAGAGGATAAAATGGTTGGATGGCATCACTGACTCAATGGACATGAGTTTGAGTAAGCTCCAGGAGATGGTGAAGGACAGGGAGGCCTACAGGGAAGCTGCAGTCCCTGGGGTCACAGAGAGTCGAACATGACTGAGCGACTGAACAACAAGTCTGAATTTTGGGCTTCCCAGGTGGCACTAGTGGTAAAGAACTTATCTGCGGATGCAGGGGACATCAGAGATGAGGGTTCAATCCCTGGGTCAGGAAGATCCCTTGGTGGAGGGGATGGCAACCCTCTCTAGTATTCTTGCCTGGAGACCCCCATGGACAGAGGAGCCTGGTGGGCTACAGCCCATCGCATTGCAAAGAGTTGCACATGACTGAGGTGACTTAACGTGCACGCATCCAACTGGTGGAAACAAATGTTGGGAGGCTCACCCTTCCTCTACTCCGCCCTTGGGGTCGTGCATCTTCCCTGCCACGTCCTTCCACCCCTGACCTCAAGGGAAGACCTCATGGCACCCCCTTTCTGGACACTGATTGGCTCAGGATGGGCATGTGAGATGGTCAGACGGGAGCTCAGTGGAACTTTCTCTGAGCTCCAAGTAAGCTGAGCTCAATGGCAAGAGAGACAAGGAGATAGTCTCTCTGAGAAGGAGGGCAACATAAGAGAAATCAAGTGAGTGAAACCAGAGGAACCCAGCTTTGTCAACACAGTCTGAGCCCCTGGATCAAGGTGTGCCTGAAGTCCACCTTGTCCTAGATTTAGGAGTTGGTTGAGCCAATAAAGTCCCTTGACCTAGGACAGTTTGGGCTGCATCTTCCATCATGGGGCCTCATGATGCTTAGATCCCTGGCAAGCGAATGTGTATTTCTCTAGAAAAGACTAAAATTAAATGACACTAATCCAAATAGAGATGAAAACAGAATAACTTCTTATTAGGGCTTCCCTGGTGGCTCAGAGAGTAGAGAATCTGCCTGCAGTGTGGGAGACCCAGGTTTAATCTCTGGATTTGGAAGATCCCCTGCAGAAGGGTGGGAAATGGCACCCCACTCCAGTAGTCCTGCATGGAGAGGGGCCTGGTGGGCAGCAGGCAGAGAGTCAGACACGGCTGAGCGACTAATACTTTCACTTTCAATCTCTTACTAAGGGCACATTTGGTCCATGTTTCAAACAGGTGGATTCCAGGCTGAGAAGAGCCTCTTGGCCATATTTTTCACCCCACGCTCACCCACACTGATCCCTTTGACACATTCTGCTCCTAGAGCTCTGAGCGCTGAGGATTCCAGTCAAAGTTCTGCCTCTGAAATGCTGTGTGATCTTGAGTCACTCACGCTCTCTGGTGTTCAGGCCTCTTACCTCTAATTTGTTTTGGTTGCCTTGAAAGAGGTCTCAGGGCCCTCTCAGCTCCCTTATCATCTCCAAGCCCTCTGTCTTCCACCTTACCTCCCAGGCTCTGCAGGTGATTCTCTGCTTGGAGCTTCTTTTCTCCCCCATTGGCTCCAAACACCTTTCAAAATTCAACACAGCTTGCTCCCCCTGGGAAGCCCTTCTGATTTTGTTCCAGCCCTGTTGGGTTTGGATGTCCCACCTCTGGGCTCCTGCAGCTCCTTTGGCTGCAGCTGAGCGAGAGGAAGTTTCCTCTGTGTGACGCTAGCTGGACCAGTCCGAGATACAGCTGGAGGCCGGTCCTTTCCCTCTGTGCTACTCCACGCAGTAAATGCTTTATGCTGGGAAGGCAGGCTGCCACTCAGAGATGAGCTCTCATGTGGCAGAGTCTTGAGCCAGAGGTGGAGTGACCCCCAGGTGCACGGGCACAGGTGCCCCTTTCCCAGCACCGCCTCTCCCCGCTCCCCGTCCGTCCTTTACGTGTGTTCCCAGCTTCACTTCTCTGTCCTTGCTCCCGCCGGTCATCCTTTCCCCATGTCATTCCACACAGTCACACAGATGAAGGACCAAGGGAAGCCGTTTTCTCTAAGATGCCTCCTGGGGGAGCCCCAGCTTATGGGGGCCAGGCTCCCTGTTGTTACAGCCTGTGGGACTCTAGCCCCGCTGTTTCTTTTTAATTATTTTCCCAACCTGACTGTAAAGACCCCAGAGGCAGGACTTTTAGTTTCATCTCTGGCTCCCTGGCTCCTGGCTCAGGACTCGGCACAGAGCTGGTCCCTGACTCACTGTTGGATGACGTGTGGCTGTGTTCAGAGCAGGGCCGGGAATACACGCCTCCCCGTGAGGCCGTGTGGATTGTGTGTGGTATGTCTGGTGATGGCTGGAGGGTGGATGAATCAACTGACCTCACAGTGAGGGACTGGTAAGTGCCAGACGACGTCAGGTGGCCTGTGGGCAGCATCCCATTTAATCTTCCCAACAACTGGATGTGCAAGGAGTTATTCGTTCATTCGTTCACCCAGCAGATCTTCTTGAATGCCTTCTGTGAGTCAGGCACTGTCCAAGGCATTGGGACGGCAGGGCCGTGTTTTCACCTGACAGTCGGAGGCACGCAGCATGAGAAGGCCAGCCCATGGCCACCCACCGGCTCGATGCCGCCAGACTTCAGACCCAGATCTGTCTGCCTCCAAGGGCTGAGCAACTATTGAGCAAATTGCTTCTGTGGAGCTGGCTCGCCTGAGGTCTCTTTGCTCCAAAGTCCCCCAGTTCCTTACCTTTCCCCACGCCTGACTGCTCACCCACCGATTCTCGTGATCTGTCTTATTAGTTCAGTCACTCACTCACTCAGGCTCTTCACAAGTTCCTGGCATGCCTAGATCCCATGCTGGGCATTGGGCACAGCAGGGAACAGTTCAGCCAACATCAAGCCTGGAGGCTGAGTGGGGATTTCCAGGGGCAGGCTCCTGGCTACTCTGTGGGAGGAAGAGGGAGGTGGTCTGTCCCTGGAAGGCCCGGCCCAGCGGCACGTTTCTCTAGGTGTGGTTAGGTGTGGTGGGCCCAAGGTGAGAGGGCAGAAGGTGAGAGAGGGCAGAGGCACAGAGACGCAGAGTTGGAAGCCCTGGAGAGCCAGAAGCAAACTGTGAGCAAATGCCAGTATTTTTGGACAGGAAATAAGTGCTATGCAAATGAGATGCAAAAAGATGCAAATCATGGCCATTCAATTTCAGTCCAAAGCTACTTTGGGTAATAAGTCTATAGCAGGGCTGGTAATGGGGGAGAGGGTGCATCAGCTGGGCCAGCATTGCCTCTGCCCCTGCCCCCCAGCTCTCAGTCCTGCCTGTGTTGGGAGGACAGAGTTGCTCTGGAACAGTTAGGCTGGGATAGCAATGTATATTCTGGACAGCTGTTAAAATGGGGCCTCATCACAGGGCTTGGCAGTGTGAGGTGCAAGAGAAGGCAAGAGCACTCCTGGCTGGGGTGAGGTTGGGAAGGCTTCTGGGTGGAGCTACGGTTTGAGAGGAAGCTGTGAGCCTGAGCATCTCCCACTGAGTTTGGAGCGGGTGCAGTGTGAGCAAAGGCATGAGGGTAGGAACAGAGTGAGTGGTCTGGGCGGGGTGGGGTGTCTGGAAATTAGGGTTCAGGGAATAGGGGGGAGAGAAGAGTGCAAAGGTGAGTAGGACCAGAGTCTGCCAGAGTTTGGTCTACAACGGGAGCAGAAACTCCAGAAGCCTCCAGGGGCCAGCATTAATGAGAGGGGCCGGCTGTTGTTTGCATTCTAAGTACATGGAAATATCCATCACTTTCACAAAGAAACAGGCTCTCTTTATTTCGCTTGAATCGTGAGGCCCTCAAGGTCTATCTTTTGTTTGCCAACTTTTGACAGCGACTCGTATGGAGGGATTTCTCTACAATAAGGAAGCTAAGAGCAGAAGCTAGATGGTGGCTGGTGCTCAGGCTTGTCACTGGGAACCGGAGGTCAGAGGGGAGACCTGTTGTCCGGGCAGGTGCCCGTGTCTAGTGGGGCAGCTGCTTCTGAGGCCCAGAGAGTCAGCTGGGGTCACGCAGCAAGGCAAGGTCCAGCATCTTCCGATCTTTCAAAAGACAGATTTCTTTAAGAGGCCTCCCAATGTTTAAATGTTGGCTCAGAGTCCTCTTTTGGTAAACGCACTGTAAGCAAAGAGAATAGATGTAAGAACAAAGGAAAGAAAGGAAAGAATTAAAATCTTGAGACCATGAGTCATCAACTGAGGCTTCCCTGGTGGGGGAGGGAGTAAGGCAGGAGGGGTGGCCGAAGGAGGGGAGCCGTGACTGTGGCGGTGGCAGCGCCCCGGTGCTCCAGGAGGGACCGGGTACCCCCGCTCTAGTGATGCTTCAGAACAGACAGCCGTAGCTCAGGGCACACGGTTGATTGTGAGCATGTCTGTTTGCTCATGAGTCTCTGGTTCGTCTTGGTTCTGCCAAGATGAGTGGGCCTGGACACCCAGTCAGCTGCCTGCCCAATTGCAGTTCGGCTAGGCAGCTTTGCTGACCTCGGCTGGACGCTTGCGTGCCTGGGCCTGGCTGGGGCAGGATTGGGTTCTGCTCATCCTTCCTCAGGCTAGCCCAGCAGCATTTTTCCAAAGGAGTAGAACTTCTTCTATGTAGGCTTAAAACGGATACATAAGCATCTCTGCCACTGTTTGTCAAGCAGGTCTTTTGGCCAAGTCCACGTTCAAGTGCGGTGCGGGGAGGGGGGACCTGGGTTCCTTCCTGCAGTGGGTAGGGCTGCAGTCGCCCCGCAAAGGGCGTGGGCACCAGAACGGGTGGAGGATGGGGCAGTCGCAACTAATTTATAAGAGCGGAGATTTGGGTAAGTCACCTGCTTTTGTCTGGACCTGCGTTGTCATCTCTAAAAGGAGGAGATGGCCTGGATGATCCTTCTGCTCAGCCACCCCGAGCATGCCCTAATCTCTGGCCTCCAGGGCCCGGCTGGATTCTAGCTGGTGAGAATGAGTGCAGGGTCTTACCTCTGTCCCTCCTTCATGGGCCCAGGAATTGCCTGATCCCAAACCCTAGGCATCTTTCATCAGGGATCAATAGCTCTTTCCTCCCCTAATGGGCTCCCTGATGGCTGGTGGCTGCAGCAGAACCATGGGGAGAGATGCATTAGCCCCCACTTGACCCCCAAAGGGAGTTCATCTTTAATGGATGGAGGGACGTGGCCGATCTGGGCTCTCAGTTGTTTGAGACGTTAATGAGGCTTTTGTGGATCACACTTCACTGAGGAGGGTGACTCAAAGAATAGGACCGTCTTGAAGACCCAATTCCCTCGTGTTGAAACCTGTAGAATTCATCTCTTTTATCTGTCCATCCACCCATGCGTCCATCCATCTGTCCAACCGTTTGCTTGAGACCTCCTGTGTGTCAGGATAGATATAGACAATACAGAGATGAATAAAACACAGCCCCAACTTTCCTGGGGAGGGGCGCAGAGGAAAGCAGTCAGTGGATCACTCTGGGTATCGGGGGAAGCTAAGCATGGAGAGAAGAGCCCAGGAGAGGTCGACTCTGCCCTGGCCCAGGAGAGAGTCGAAGCTCGGCTGACCACAAGGAAAAAGATGTGGCTGGCTCTCTGCAGGCTCACCCCGTCTGATGGAGGGTCTAAAACTACTTTCTGGTGTCTCAAGGATGAAGCTTCCCCGATAGCTCAGCTGGTAAAGAATCTGCCTGGGATGCAGGAGACCCTGGTTTGATTCCTAGGTTGGGAAGATCTACTGGAGAAGGAGAAGGCTGCCCACGCCAGTATTCTGGCCTGGAGAACTCCATGAACTGGCCATGGGGTCGCAAGGAGTCGGACACAGCTGAGCGACTTTCACTTTCAAAGGATGAAGGGTAATCCCAAGCCTGAGTATGAAGATCAGAGCCCTAACCTTCATGGGCTTACGTTTAGAAGCAGACCCAAGGGAGTCTGAATGGGAGAACACCGTGGTGATGGGTGTCTACATGCAGGACCCATGTAGCTGAACCCCATACACTCTGTCCTGTGAGCTGGGCCCCAGGAATGGTTGTGCCGTCCTTCCCTGAGGCACTTGATCACATACAAACAAGGATCTTGAGCTGTCTTGCTTCGTGGCCATTGTGGGAAGGGTTACTGAGCAGCAGCCAGTGGGGTGAGTTCACCCATATCAACGCTCCAGAGGGCTTTTCCCTGTGAGTAAACTGGTCCAATCTGGAATATCCACGTGGACGTGATTTTGGTAGTTGGGCTCCGTCTACCACCAGACTCTCTTTGCCAGACCGAGTGGAGACGGGGCCGGGACAGACCAGGTAAAGGAGAGACCATCTTCCTTAGCAGGACAGAGCCCACCTCAGACTCCCAGACAGAGGCTTAACCTTCTTGCGCAGCCGCGGAAGGATGGCAAGTGTTCACAACTAGGCATCCAGTCGTATAAAGTCTCGTAAACTCCCAGGATGAGAACTCGAGGACTCAGGTTAGTTCCATCTAACCAGACTTCAAACTCAGACCAGTAAAATGTTCTTCTATCATTGGAGAAAGCTGGTGCCCAGCCCCTGCCAAGAAGGGAAGGGAAGGGAAGGAGTTTTGAGACATTGCCTCAAACTTAACAACAGCAGCTCCCTGCCCCTGAGAGAGATAACTGCCCAAGAAGAGGCAGGAAGGTGGCGGCCTTTCCTCTCTGTAGTTGGGACTAGGAGACGCCAGGCGAATAGAAAATTTCAAGCCCAGCGCGAGTCTCTTCGCCATGTAAACCTCAGTATTGATTCATCACTTACTGCCTCTCCAGTTCCAAAGATGGATTGTGTAGATATGTAAAATAAGTGTAACAAATAAAGGAAATACATTTAATATGTACAAGAATTGGCCAATTTTGCAATATTTCACCTCAATTTTATATGCTGTCAAATATACTTGAGATACATGTGCGCTAAGCATGACAAATATATAGAAACTAAAGTCCTATTATTTTTGCTGTAATGGGCCAGGGGAATAGCTCTGAAATAATATTCTTCTGTCTGCAATAAAGGCTTTTCTCTCAAGTCATCTTAATGCTGTGAACACAACCTAGAGCTCTCTCAAGGGCTTCTTTCTTTGAATTACTGCTCATCTCCACGGCCTTCAGCCCTGACGAGTTCGGTGACCATTCGATAGGCGGACTGGCATCCAGCCCATGCTGCAGTGGGGTGAAGGGAGCATGGACGCCCTGGCCCCAGGCGGGAAGTATGGAGGGGGTGCTGAGAGTGGAACACGTACCCCACACCTAGTGTCTGGACTACCACTTCCCAGGTGGCTCAGATGGCAAAGAATCCGCCTGCAACACAGGAGACCTGGGTTCAATCCCTGCGTCGGGAAGATCCTCTGGAGAAGGAAGTGGCAACACACTCCAGTATTCCTGGCTGATGAATCCCAAGGACAGAGGAGCCTGGTGGGCGACAGTCCGTGGACTCGCAGAGTTGGACGTAACTGAGCGACTAAATCTCCTCCTGGTGTCTGTGTGGCAGCCACCCCACCCCTGACACCCACCTCCTGGAGACAGACCTTGTCTATCGTCACCTCTGCTTGGCTAACAGTCCCCATAGCAACTGGAGACACACTCGGTTTGCGAGTTTGGCCAAAAGTGACTGTGTAGCATGGCAGCAATAGGCTGGGGAGGAGTCCAGTGGCCTCGGGGAATCAGACTCTGCGCTCAGATGGACTCGGAGCTGCACTCTGCCTTTCTTTGGCTTGTGCTTCTGGAAGATCACATAACCTCTGAGACTCACTTTTCTTGACTGTAAAACTGGAGTGAAAATTTGAGCCCTGTATGATGGTCGCCTCCCATTGCCCAGGGGGATGCCATTCATGCTGTGCTCGAGGTGGACGGTGCGTGCCAAATTTGCACAGCACACAACCTGAGCAGCTGTACATGGCAGCTCCGCATGACTTAGAGGCCCTGGCACACTGCAGGTATGCGACAAGTGAGAACTATTGTTATCACTGCGCTTCTCAGTCCTAGGCACAACCAGTTCCAGGTTGTCAGATCTGGCCCAGAGTAGGCTGTTTTGGTTAAAGGAGAGGACCCTGGGATCAGACAGCCTACATTCCAAGTTCTGCTCTGCCACGTCCTAGCTCAGCTGTCTTGGGAAAGTTGCTTAACTGCTGCCTCAGTTTCCTTAACAGAGCTGCCTGCAGAGGTTGTTGTGAGAATAAAGTCTGATAATTCAAGTCTGAGCCTTTCTTGGCCAATGTGCGGCAAATGACAGATGCTCAAAGTGCTAGTTTCCACAGGGCAACTGGATAGACAGAATGAGAGTATGGCCGCCATGAGGCTGAGGGCAGTTAGAAGCAACATACCAGAAGCACCCACAGCAGTGTGGATGGACCGCAAGCCCAGGGCTGGGATGGCAATTCCATTTAAGGGCCCTGAAAATGTGCATATACAGAACAGCACCATGCACTTTGCAAAGACATACGACAGAAGGATGCACATGAAATGCATCCGGAAGGGTGCCTGCAGGAGGGAGGAGGTGGACGGGGAATATGAAAGGGGCTGTGCAGACAGAAGTGGGGGTGACCAAACCACGGTTCCTTATCGTAGGTTTCTGCACTGCCTTCTTCCAGCGCCAACAAGTAAAGGGTTGTCTCAGACTAAGTCCAGCAGCATTTCAGAGCTGGGAGGTATCCCAGAAACCCTTTAGCTTACTCATCTCTCAGACAATGGGAGGACAGAGGAAAATAGTTGTCTGGGCAGCATAGCCTGCGGAGCGTGTGACCATGGAGAAGGGTGTCTTCTTTAATAAGAGGAATGTTGGAAGGTCCCCTCTAAGTCTGCTTTGCAGAGCAGTACCCTCCACAACGCTGGGCAGATGGAGTCACGGCCGCTCCATGTGAGGCTTCATCGGTGAGTTTGGGCAGAATTTGAAAAGCAGAGTGGATTCTTGCAGCTGGGCCAGTGCAGCTGTAGGGAGGCGGTGCAAGAGACAGGGAGGTCAACGGGGAGAAGAACTCTGACCTGGGAGTGATGGCAAGACCCTGCACCCCAGGAGAACTCAGAAAACTTGGGGGGAGCACCTGGCTTGCCACGGGATGTCAGATCAGGGACGTGACTTGAGCTAATGTGTTTCAGCTTTAAAGGCCAGAGCTCTTTGTCTTATGCTGGGTCACAAGAAGCTAGAAGAGAACCAACCAATTTGCCCCTGGGTGGGATTTTCCCAGTATTTTGGGGGATGTTATTAATGAGGAGCAGAGCTAAAAATGCAGGACTGGGCTGGGGGTAAGGTGCAAGGTCTCAGACTAGAGACATTACAGTATTTTGGTTGAAAATGGACCAGTGAATTGATTGTATGAATGTTATATGCAAGAGCTGTGACCTAAAATTTGGTATATATTTTTTTATTTTTCTTTTTTTAAAAGTAATTAATTTATTTCTTTACAATATTGTATTGGTTTTGCCATACACTGACATGAATCCACCATGGGTATACATGTGTTCCCCTTCCAGAACCCGCTCCCACCTCCCTCCCGATTCCATCCCTCTGGGTCATCCTGGTGTGCCAGCCCTGAGCACCCTGTGTCATTAACTTTTCAGCTGGTCAGTTTGGGGACATGTTGCTCAGAGCCATTCTTTTCCAGCTGGTTCCCTTTCTTCTGTCTCTCCTCCTGCTCCCCTGGGGTTTCTCTCCTTCCTTTTCTCCCCCTCCTCCATGTAAAGATGCTGCCCGGTGGACCGGCCTTGAACTCAGTCCTTGCAGGCGCTGCCTAAGTAGGAAAGGAAGTCAGCTTGCTCAAAGACTTCCTGCGCCTCACTGTCCCCCTAGGTGCAGGCCTCCCCAGGGGACGGGGGCCCTTCAAGATACCAAGGAGAGAGGCAGGGTCCCTGCACCCCAGGAGGGAAGGACAGAGAGGAGGCATGAATGCAGACAGGGATGCCTACACGTGGGCACACACAAAGGTACACCTTAGAAGCACCATGCACACACATAGGCATGGCCCCATACATTTGCCTCAAAATACAGATGCACACCCAGACGTGTAGGCGCGCACAGACCCGCCTGCCAGTATGCACGGCTGCATGCACTGCATGTAAGCATTCACGTGGAAAGAAACATACGCCTGCGCAGCCAGGCACACACTCGGGTGAACCAGGAGAGGGGGGAAGAAACCCGCTACAGCCCCCGCCTCACACCCAGGTATACAAACCAGCAGGCCTGGCTCAGAAAGGGCTACACAGGGCCCCGGCAGGCGCACAGCCTCCTGCCCTCGCCCCGCCACACCTCCCCTCCTTCCCTCCTGGAATGCGCAAGGGGCAGGTCCGCAGGGTGTCAGGGCTGCGAAAAGCCAAAGCAAAGACCCAGGATGGGACACTCAGTGGGAGCTGTACTAGCTCATGTATGTCTCCTGGGACCGGGTCTGTAGCACCTCAGAGTGACTGCAAGAGACCATGTGCTCGCTCCCCCGGCTCGTGTTGCCAGGGGATCCATGGAGATGAGTCTCCCCTGAGGCGGGGGTGCAGAAGCAATGCGGTGTGTTCCCCAAACACTCTGTGTGTTCCCCAAACACACAGCCCAGCCCGGGTTCCCACGAGAGGCCCAAGCTTCAGAGGAAGGCTTGCAGGTTTCCATGTGGCTGGGCAGACTCTCCTCCTTCCAACAGGAGCCTGTGAGCGTCCTCCCCACATCGGTGAGGCTGTAGCCGGGCAGGATGGACCCTGGGAGCTAGAGAGGGAGTCCATGCTGGGGCACCAGCCCGGCCCTGCGCACGGCATCCCTCCTCGTCTCCCCTGCTTCTGTCTCCCCCAGACCACAGCTTCCTGCTTCCCTGCTTGCCTCTTTGGGGACGTTCTCTGCATATTGGTCAGAGAGATTCTGTGACCATGAACGCCCAGTCACGTCCGTTTGCACAGAACCTTCCGGCAGCTTCCATTTCGTCAGCCATAAGTTAGGGGCCAGCGCGGCTTCCAGGCGCCCTGCATCGCTGGCCCCACATCACCGCCCCTCTCTGGCTCTGCCCGCCTCACTCTCTCCCCTCCAGCCACGCCGTCCCCCTTCTGCGGCTCAAGCACACCCGGTCTGATCTTGCCTCGGAGCCATGCTGATCCCTCCCTGTAAATGCTTCTGCTCCCTGAATATCTGCCTGACTCACTGAAATGTCACCTTCTCTGCGAAGCCTTCCTTCCTTGGACATCCTGCCGCAGAGTCTTGGCCTTCCTCTGCGTCGTTTTCTCTGGAACACTCTCCCATCGGACACACTGCGCACCCAATGCATCTTTCCTGTCCACTTTCTGTCTCTCCAGAAGCTCAGTGAGTGCAGGGGTTTGGCCTGTTCTGTTTAATGCCTCTGACAGTACTTGATGCAAGGCGGGCACTCAACACGTTTGCTGACTAGGGAAACATCCTGTGAGCCAGGCATTTTCACTCCCATTGTACAGATGAGGAAACTGAGGCCAATACAAGTGATGTGATTTGCCCAAACTCACAAGGCCAGTAAGTTGCAGAACTTGAGTCTGAACTCGGGCTGATCTGGCTCAGAAGTTAGAAGCTGCGTTTGCCCTGCTTGGCTGCCACATGCAGTCATGCCACAAATAACCACGTACCACGTACCTTGTTTACACACCAACCCACAGCTGTCAGACTTTGGCGCACAGATCCCTGGACCCACACAATCCTAAGTGCGTGCCTTGTGGAACACACTTGGAGAAACAAAACTTTATACTATTTCCCTAAGATACTCAAACACCCATGAGGTCACTTGGTTATCATGTTCCAGAAATTACTTTTTGTGCCCTTCCTTTTTAAAATCTAATGTGTCTAGGTGGTGTTGGTGGCAACTTTTTTTTTTTTTTTAAGGACCTGGATATCTGGGGTCAGGGCAAAATAAAAATAACCTTTACTGAGCTCCCATTGCGTTTGTTTTAGGAACATTACATGTGTGTCTCTTTTTAAGTTTTGAAGTATAGTTGGTTTACACTGTTGTGTTAATTTCTAGTGTACACCAAAGAGATTCAGTCACACAGACACACACACACTCTTTTCCATTTTGGTTTATGGCAAGATGCTGAGTGTGGTTCCCTGTGCTCTGCAGTAGGACCTCGCTGTCAGTCTGTTTCCGTACTCCTAATTGGCCCCCCCCTGCTCCCTCCCCTTTGGCAACCCCAAGTCTGCTTTCTGCATCCAGCTTTGTGTGGGCTCTGGACTCAGACTGCGAGGTGAGACTTGGTTCTGTCGCTTTTGCCAGCAGGGCAAACCTGGGTGGCATTTAACTCCTCTGATCTTCCATCTCCCCACCTGTGGAATGCTGATTTTGCTGCAGATGACCGACTCTGATATGAATTTCTTTCTTTCTCTTCTAGTAGTAGAACTGGTGAATTTTAGCGAGGCACACGGTCACCAGATGGAACTAAATTTCCCATAGTGCTGTGTTGCTAGATGTGTCCTCAGGAGCATGTCCTGACCAATAAGATTCAAGAGGAAGTTATGGGATCAACTTCCCGTCATGCTCTTAAAAGAAGGGGTATCTCACCCTTCCTGTCTCCGCTCTGCCTGCTGGTAAGAATGCTGACCACATGGACAAGAACAGAGCAACAAATGGAAGGAGGCCTTGATTCGGACGTTGTGAAGCCAGCTTCTCAGGCTCGGCCCGACTGTTACGCAGGAAAGAACCTTCCATCTTGTTCAGAGCACTGCTCCTTTGACTTCTGTTAGAGCAGCTTTTAGTATCCCAACTAAAGCCGAGTTTGGTGGCAGTGTCGTGCTTCCATAACAGAGTGTCAACTGTGACGCTGTGGCTAAGCCGTCACGGAGCAGGTGGTGAAGACGGCTGGATCTCGGGAGAGGAGGGTGGCGGGCCTCGTCACGACGTCTGCTGTTGCTGGTGGTCTTTGAAAGCAGATCACGTGGTCTGATTTGAAATCAGATCTAGCCGGTCTGTCGTAACTCAGAGTGTGATGTGCACTGGCTGATTCTTTCTTGTTTAGCGGATGCTATGAGGAGATGATCTCAGGCTACCTGTAAAACAAGATTTGGAGGAGGAAGCCCTCACGGGCAGGAGAGGAGACTGAAGCCCAACCTTGTCTATGCACCTCAAGCCAGAATTTGGCGGCAAAGGTCGGATCAGAGCGTTGCCCTCTTGGGCCTTCATGGCGGTCCGGCGGCTAAGACACTGCGCTTCCGCCGCAGCGGGCACAGGTTCAGCCCCCGGCTGGGGAACAAAGAGCCTGCCTGCCTTGCAGCACGGCCGGAAAGGCAGAAGCAACAACACGGCCAAGCAAAAAATCAACGCTGCCGCCTCTCCCAAACCTCCTGTCCCAGGTGGCTCCCCTGCGTTGGGCCCAGACGCCAGGAAGTGAGAGATGAGCTTTTAGATTTACTGGGTTTCACTTTTAGACATTTTCCTGAAGCATAGTTGATTTACATGCCGCGTTGGTTTCTGCTGTACAGCAAGGTGACCGGTTCTACATAGACATAGTCTTTTTAATATTTTTCTGTTATGGTTTACCACAGGATGTTGAATAGGGCCCCCCGGTGCTGCGCAGTGAGACCTTGTGGTTTCTCCATTCGGCACACACCGGCTTGCCCCTGATCATCACAAAGGCCCAGTCCTTCCCTCCCCAAGCCCCTCCTCCTTGGGAAGCATGAGTCTGTTCTCTACACCTGTGAGTGTTTTTGTCTCATAGAGCTGTTCCTTTCATCGTAGTTTAGATTTCACATGTAACTGACATCTTACAGTATCAGAAAAGATGAGTCTTCAAACTACACCTGGAAGAGATCTTGGTTTGGGTTACTTGTATATGGTGTTGACTGGAAGCAAATAGAAGGCAATCCTACCCAGTTTTGAGGGAACTATTTTGCCAAAGAGGCCACAGTTTTCCCAGAGAGAAGCTGATCTCTCCAGGCAGGAGCCTGCTTCTGGAACGGGGCTCGTCGTGGGCCCAGGCCCTCTGGCCAAGCCCTGTGGTTCTCGGAAATGCACCCTTCTGCCCAGGCATACCAGAGCTGGGCCCTGGGGCTCAACTGGTTCACCTCCCCATCGCTCCGCATGCAGGGAATGGAGGGCGAGGGAGGGGCAGCACTCAGCCAGAGACCAGCCAGCTCCAGGAGCGTGGGGCGGGGAGCGGCCCTCACACCCCAGGCTCACTGCCAGGTTCCCACCTGCTGACAGCTCCTTAGCGCACAATCTCTGCCAGTGTGACTGGAAGGAAGAGCACAGGAGGGAGGGCTCACGAACCCGATGCCGGCCCCCCGCCACAGTTGCTGCCCTGATTCCCACTCAGTCTGCCTCCTTCCAGGGGGATAGGGGAGGTTCTGGCAAGACAAAGGGGAAAGCCACTCTGGGCGTGAGCAACCCACGACAGGAGTGAATTCTGATCAGCCCACTTACCAGCCACGTGAGTGTGGACACGCACCACTTCTGCAGGCGGCGGTCTCCTTATCCGTCATAGCGGTGCCTGCCCCCTGGGGTGGCTGTGAGGCCAGAGGAGGAGGTGACATACAATGCCTCCCCGGTGCTGGCGCGTCAGCGCGGCTGTCTCAGGTGGCCCATGCAAGCTGCCCCATCTCGGTGGTTTCATGCACCCGTTTATTTCCTATTTGTGTTGCAGTCTCCTGGCATCTGAGTGGCCCTGCCCTGTCTTCCAGCCACGCTGTCTGCGGCCTCCAAGCAGGGAAGAGAGACGTGGAGGATATTTCTAAGGGCCAGGCTGGAAGTAACAGACGTCACTTCTGCCCAGTTCCATCGCTGGAAGTTGTTAATGGCACAGCCACACCGCAGGAGAGCTGGGCCATGACCCTTACCTTGTGCCCGCGGGAGGGAATGCCCTCTCAGCCACATCTGGGCTAGGCTACTGGCTGGGCCCTTGGTCTGTTGTGTGATTCTCTACAAGGGGTTCAGCCCCTCCAGCCCTGCGCGTCCTCGTTGTAAATGGAGCTGGTAGCACCAGTGTTATTATTATGAAGTTGACATAAGGCGGGGAGGATGCTTGGCGAATGTTATTTTTCCTTCTTTTTTCCACCCAACAGTCCTCCTCCTCTGCCACCTCCTTCTTGCCTCCCTTCTTAACGCTCCTGTCCTGCTGTCTCCTTGCTTTCCCTGCAGTGAGCAGGCGATGGCCTGCAGGGCTTCTGGGCTGCACTCCCTGAACCCACTAATTTTAAAGCAGAGGGTCGAAGTTATCAGAGCAAACCTGGAAGGCGGAGGTGGGGACGCGGAGAGGGTGGCCGGAGCCACACGCCTGCTGCCCGACATAAATCTTGGGAGAAACCGCTAGCAGACCTTGCACTCAGAGACAAAGCACGAGGCAGGGCGTCCATGTCATTTCTTCCCCATGCTGATTCATAACCGTTTACGGCAAAATCGATGCCAGTCTTCATGAATAAAGTGAAGGCAGGTGCACGTTCGGGCGTTAGGGGGTGAGCGGGAAGAGCAGCGCAGCCAGTGGGCGGTGGAGGTGGGGCCCCAGGAGGGAGCCACCTGGGGTCCGGTCCCCCTGCAGGGGCAGAGGCCCCTCCCGGAGGGCGTCAGCCAGTGAGCACCCCCAGGAGGGAAGGGGCCTGTGGTGGGAGAGGCGATGACACTTTCTTGAGGACTTACTCTGTGCCTGATGTTTGACGTTCTTACTGGATTCTGGATTATACTCTCAGAGCTTGATGCCGTCAAAGTGCCCATTTCACGGCTTAGGAAACTGAGGCTCAGAGAATTGGAGAAATGTGGCTAATAGCCACACAGGATTCAAACCCGCGTCCCCTCCTCCCTGTTCCAGAGGCTCAGAGTTACTCTGTCCTGCGTGTTCCTCCGCCGCACCTCTGGGCCTGAGTGCGCTCTGTCTGGAACACCTCGCTTCGCTCTCCTCCACTCAAGAAGCTTCTAATTCGCCTCCACCACTTGCCTGCAGCGTTGTTTTGAAGGCTGGTGGCGTCTGTGATGTCTTGTCAGGCCCTCCCAGGGGGATTTTTGTGTGGTCTTGGGTGAGCCCTGTGATATTGCCTAGGGCGGGCCTGGGGACTGTATCCTATCTTACTGTCTCTTTTCGGTCCACCCACCTGAATGCCAGCACTGACATCCATCCTGCCACCTGTACAGCCACCTGCCCAACCACCCGTCTGTCTCCCACAGACCACGCCTGCTGTGTACTTCCCCAGACAAGAGGAAACAAGCCTTGTTTCCCCGAGACCATGTGGGCACCCTAAGGATGAAGCTCATCGCCGCCCACTCCTGACCCGGTGTGGACACAAAGAGGAACCTACAGTGCCGGCTGGGGCTCAGGGGAGGGGAGGCCATGAGGGCAAACTTGAAGGGGGTCCCCAAACCTCAGTGATTAAGGTAAAAATATTGTAATGTTATATGTGTTTTAGATTTCTACCAAAGTCAAAGTTTCTTTGGTGACTTTGCCTCTCTGGTTTATCCAAGCATGCACGAATCCATCCATCTGTCCGTCTGCTTAACTAGCATCTGTCCATCCATTCATTCACCCATCCATACGTCCTTCCATCTGTCCGTCCTTTCTTCCTTCCATGCCTCCATCCATCCATCCATCCACTTCCAGGTAGTTTCCAGAACTTGCAAAATTATCAGATTTTATGCTGACAGACGCTACAAAATGGATGAACCTTGAAGATGTTACGCTAAGTGAGGCCAGACAGTCACAAAAGGACAAATACTGTACAATTACACTTATGCGAAGTACTTAGAGCAATCAAACTCATAGAGGCAGAAAGTAGAATCGTGATTGCCAAGGGCTGGGGGAGTTAAGATTGGGGAGTTTAGTGTTCAACGGGTATGCAGTTTCAGATTTGCAAGATGAGAAAAGGTCTGGAGATGGATGGGGGAGGGTGTATGGCACCGTGAGGGTGTGACCGCCGCTGGGTCACACATTCAGAAATGTTAAGAGGGTACGTTTGATGTGTTTATCTAACCACCATTAAAAATAAATGAATTAATACAGAATCATCTGATTTCCCGAGGAAGCCTGTAGGGAGTGCCAGCCCTCACCCACCGCTCAACCCCAGCTACCGCTGGTCAGGCTCCACCTCCAGTCTGGCCCCACGCATCACCAGCTGGCGCCTCCAGCCCATCTCTTGCCCTCTGACCTCCCAGTTCCCCAGATGCTCATGGTTTTCGCAGAGTCATTACGGCTACGTTTATCAGCACAGCTAACCCTGTGAGGATGCTCTCTGCGGGGTCTGTTCCAGGTGCTTTGCGTGAGTTGTTGCGTGCCCATCTGGGGAGCTAGATACTGTCACCAAACCTGTTTAACGACGAGGAAACTGAGGCCAGGGACGTCAGGTCACTTGCCCACACTGCCCCAGCTGCCGAGCCACAGAGGCAGGACTCACAAGGCGCTGTTGTCACGTCATCTGCCGTCAGGGCTGCTTGGCCCTGCTTCCCACAAACCACACCCGCTTGGATCCTTCCCCAGACAAAAGGCTTCCTTGTTTCCCCGAGACCTTGTGGGCACCCTAATGATGAAGCTCATCACTGCCTACTCCTGACCCAGTGTGGACACAAAGTAAGGAATCAGCAGTGCCAGCTGGGGCTCCGGTGAGGGGAGGCCATGAGGGCAAAATTGAAGGGGCTTCTCAAAATCTCAGTGATCAAGGTAAAAACATTTTAATCTTATATATATTTTAACTATTAAATTTAATGCAAAAAGCCCATGTTGTTGTCGTTCAGTTGTTAAGTCAAGTCCAACTCTTCGCCACCCCATGGACTGCAGCATGCCAGGCCTCCCTGTCCCTCACCAACTCCCAGAGTTTACTCAAACTCATGTCTATCAAGTCGGTGAGGCCATCCAACCATCTCATCCTCTGGCGTTCCCTTCTCCTCCTGCCCCCAATCCTTCCCAGCATCAGGGTCTTTTCCAGTGAGTCAGCTCTTCCCATCAGGTGGCCAAAGTATTAGAACTTCAGCTTCAGCATCAGTCCTTCCAATGAACACCCAGGACTGATCTCCTTTAGGATGGACTGGTTGGATCTCCTTGTTGTCCAAGGGACTCTCAAGTCTTCTCCAACACCATTGTTCAAAAACATCAATTCTTCGGCGCTCAGACTTTTTTAATGGTCCAACTTTCACATCTGTATTTGACTGCTGGAAAAACGATAGCCTGGACTAGAAGGACAAAGCTTTGTTTGGATTTACCAGCATGGATTTGTTGGCAAAAAATACATGGTGAACAGAATATCAGAATTTGAAGTATAGAGGAGATCTGGTCCTACACCATCCTGCTCCACCGTCCTCCCTTTGATCCCAGTCCTGCCTCAACTTCACCTGCGGGGTTTGTCAAAGCGGGGCCATCCTCTGGCATGTTTGGGGGCATCACTGATCCCGTCCGCTCATAGCCATTCCTCTCTGCACTGACCCATTTGACAGAGACGGTGTACTCTGGGGCAGGGGCACACAGTCTTGGCCTCCATAGCTGTGTGAGCCTTGGCAAGTTGCTTAACCTCCCTGTGCCTCAATTTCCTCTCCCACCAAGGGTGCCTCTAACAGAGCCAACGCTGGAGCAACCTTGAGGACTAAACTAAACAAAGCTTCACAGCCCCCAGCACTGGGCTGACTGAGAAGGGCGAGCTCTGGCAAAGAAGGAGTCGAGTGATGCTTCCATCCAGGAAAATAAAAGCCAGCGTAGCGTGGATGTATGTTAGTGGGCGTCACAGCCGTCAGCGTGTGTGTTTCCCTTCCTTGTTTTCCCATTGACATTTCTCAACCACCCCTGGCACAAGGGAGTTGGCGCTTAGAGCGAGTAGAGAGAAGACCGGGAGAGGGGCTGGAAGGATCGCGATGGGTGGCAAAGTGGCTCACAGCTCATCAGAGCCAGGCGGCTGGGGCTGCCGTTCTCCACCCTCCAGAACTTGCCCAGTTGCCCATCGACTTCAGCAGGAGGTCCTCCTGGTCCTCCAGAAGCATGCTCTGTGGAGGCGGCCACAGCGCTAGGGGAAGTGAGCTTCCATTCCCCCGTGCTCTTCAGGAGTGTTCCGAGAGCCGGATGTCCAGGGGCGGATGGTCAGCACATCTGCAAGGCCGATTTATTTGGCTCCGTCAGGTCTCAGTCGCGGTAAATGGGATCTTGGTAGCATGCCATGTGGGACTTTCCGTTGAGGCACACAGACTCTCTAGCTGTGGCACGGAGCCTCGGGAGTTGCTCCACAGCTTGCAGGATTGTGGTTTCTTATCCAGAGATTGAGCGCTTCCCCGGTGGCTCAGCGGTGAAAGAATGTCTGCAAATCAGGAGCCGCAGGAGATGTGAGTTCAGTCCCTGAGTTGGGAAGATCCCCTGGAGGAGGGCCTGGCAGCCCACTCCCATTCTTTCCTGGGGAATTCCCAGGGACAGAGCAGCCTGGTGGGCTACAGTCCATGGGGTTGCAAAGAGTCAGACATGACTGAAGCGACTTGGCACGCATGCACACCAGGGATCAAACCCACATCTGCTGCATTGAAGGTGGCTTCTTAGCCACTGGACCGCCAGGGAAGTCCTTGGCTGGATCTTCTCATCCAGATGTGTCAGGTACTGCGATGACTGGGGGAAGCTCTAGGCCCCTGGTCCTAGGGACCCTCAGAGACATGGTCAACCCGGTTCCCCTCTCCAAACCGAGTTTAGCTGCCCTCTCCTCCTCTCTCCAGTGTAGCCATCGAATAAGAATGAACCCCAGCCCTGGATCCCAGGCTCCTGAAGCTGAAGGCTCTGGCAGAGTGTTCTGCCCAAGAGGCCACCGGCAGGGTGTGTCTGGAAGCAGTCACGGGGACAGAGCTTGGGTTGCGGTGCCAGAAGGAAGGGGCAGACTATGGCTGCCTGGGGGTGTGCTGGCCACTCAGCCGTCTCATTCTTAGGCCAGTTCTCAAAAGAATCCTGGGAGGGGGAGAAGTCACAAGGACTTTTCTTTTTTTTTTTAAATTTTCTTTACTTTATTGTGTTGGTTTTGCCATACATTGACATGAATCCGCCATGGGTATACATATGCTCCCCCTCCAGAACCCCCTTCCCTCGTCCCTCCCGATTCCCTCCCCCTGGGTCATCCCAGTGCACCAGCCAGCCCCGAGCATCAACCCTGGGATGACCCAGCAATCCCACTGCTGGGCATACACACCGAGGAAACCAGAATTGAAAGAGACACGTGTGCCCCAATGTTCATCACCGCATTGTAAAATAGCCAGGACATGGAAGCAACCTAGATGCCCATCAACTGACGAATGGATAAGAAAGCTGTGGTACATATACACAATGGAATATTACTCAGCATTAAAAAAAATTCATTTGAATCAGTTCTACTCAAGTGGATGGAACTGGAGCCTATTATCCAGAGTGAAGTAAGCCAGAAGGAAAAACAAAAATACAGTATACTAATGCATATATATGGAATTTAGAAAGATAGTAACAAGGACTTTTCTTATATGCAACTGGGGAAACTGAGGCTTGGGGATAGTAAGGGATTATATTGGGTCCCCCAGGAAAACTGGGCGGTGTGAGGATGGGCACCGTGGTTTGTGGAGGGTGGCTTCTCCCAGTACTGCACACTAAGAATCTGGCTGTGATGGTGTGACTTTTTCTTCCAGAGACCTTGACCTGCTTCTCTCTTCTCAAGGACCAAAGGAGGTGGGGGAGAGGAGGGCGTGCCCACCACCCAGCCTTGGTGGGCAGGAGAGAGCAAGGCGCAGCCTCAGCTCTTCACAGTAGCCTCAGAATCATCCTGCTTTGCGGTGGATCCTGGCATCCCAGGGCAGCAGGGCTGGAAGGGATCTTGTTGCTTCAGTTCAGCCCCCACCCAGGGTCTAACCAGGAGCTCCAAGGCCAGGCACAGGCAGCCAAGGAGAGATGGTTATTTCCTGGAAGAGCGGAGACCACCCTTCAAGGCTTCTGACCCTTGTGATCAGCTCCTGGGGGGCCAGCCCCCGACTAGCTCACTCTGTGACTGTGGGCAGGTGCCCCTCCTCTGAGCCTGTGTTTCCCTACATGGGTGGGTGGACGCGGGGGACGAGTCCCTGCTCCCGTGGTTGGGAAGTCAAACAATAGTCAGCTGTGAATGTAAGGGCAGAGAGAGCTCCTACTGTGGGCCGGACCCTGGGCTGCACAGATGAGGTGCCTATGATGCAGCCACAACCACGCCATCTGCCTGGAACGTTTCCTGACTTCCCCCACCTCCCTCTGGTTTCTTTGTTAGGCCAACACCCACTCAGTCCTACTGTCTCAGCGAAATGTCACCTCCTCCGGGAAGTATGCTCTGATGACCCATGCCCCACCTTTGTGCACGGTGTGTGCGTCCTGGCATGACGCTGGTCACTGAAGGTGCCCACTGGCTGTTTCAGTGGCTGTGTCCCATTCTAGACCTCGAGATCTGAGCATGTAGGCATCTTGTTCACGGTGGCGTCTCACGCACGTCAAGGGGTCTGACACAGAGCATGCACATGGTTTATATCTGCTAAGTCTCACCAGTGAGGAGTCTGAGACAACAGAGATGGAAAACCGCAAACTACAAAGGACCCCTCAAGGCGAGAGGTGGTGTGAGGTGTTGTAATTCCACATCTTACCTACAGAGGGAGATGCTCAACCCAAGGGACTGCTCTGGAGGTCATGGCATTTTAGACTAAGGCGGGGTGGGTGGGGGGTGTGGTGGTATTTGGAGGAAAGGAGGTCTGTGGCCTTTGCATCACAACACGTGGCAATGATACAGAGCCTATTTCAGTGATTTCTGAAACCCACATAGATTGATTCCAATGGAACAGTTTCCTGGGGGTTTCAGCTCCTGGCCTGGGAGCTCTGCCCAGCTTGTGGTCAAGGGGTGATCAATCACAGTTAGACCCGATTTATTATTTTGGCTGCGTTTTCTTCCCCTCTCCTTTTCTGTGCCTCCATTGGATTTAATTAGATATCGATAACAGATGTGGGCAGAGAGAAACTCCGTGGTCCTGAGCCGGATGGTGCGGGGCAGCTGTAGAAAGAGGGTGCCAGAAGCAGGGGACGGACAGCCCTCCATGTCAGGACGTGGGCTCCAGGCCCTGGAGCTCCCAGTGCCACTGCCAGCTCGTGCATTTTCATCCCCCTCCACTTTCTGCCCCTTCCACCTCTGCCTCTTTCGCTTCAGGGTCCCGCCCATGCCTAGACCTGCGGGTCCTCCACTCTAGCCGAATCGTTTTATTTCTCTAAGCCTCAAGCATTTGGGGTGTCCCTGGTGGCTCAGACAGAAGAATCCACCTGCAATGCAGGAGACCTGGGTTCGATCCCTGGGCTGGGGAGATCCCCTGGAGAAGGAAGTGGCTACCCACTCCAGTATTCTGGTCTGGAGAATCCCATGGACAAGAGGAGCCTGGCGGGCTACAGTCCACGGGGTCAGAAAGAGTCAGACATGACTGAGCGACTTTCACATCCATTCATTCAGGCATTTTAACGCAGGTCCTTCCTGGAGGGAGGGGAGACACTTAGGGTTACTGTTGCGCAGACACTCAGAAACTGGTCACCTCCCACGTGGCAGGGCATCCCCACCACTGATGAGCAGCTTGGCCGTATGGCTTGCTTTGACGAACGCAAAGTCTGCAGGTATAATCCAGGCAGGAGCCTCAGGTATGCCGTGTGTAAGTTGGCTTAATCTCTTGGGCTCTCAGGACTAAGCAGAACATGCCCGAGGCTCCAGAAAGACCTCCCTGAGGTCAGATCTGAACCCAGCCTCCATCTGGAGCACAGAAGCCACCCTAGTCCAGCCTAGAGCTGCTGAACCACAGCCGAACCGCTGCCAAGCTGAGCCCCGTGAGCATGAAGATAAACGCTTACGGTGGGGAGTCACCGAGAGTGTATCTGTTTGTCACACAGCGTCATTGCTATAAAAGCTGGGCTGAGGTGGAGGGTAGGGTGGGGCCCCAGTGGAGGATACAGCAAAGTTGATTATTCTAGTCTGTGAGCAGGAGACCTGGACTCTCTTCCAAAGATGTCTGCTAACTCCTACGTGCCTCTGGAGGAGAAGGAAGGAAGCCGGACCCCTACAGAGGACCAGGCGCCGCCCTCCATGCGCCCCACATGTCCTTCTAGTTTGTCATCGCCACTTCTGTCTTATCTTGACCTTTCTCTGTGCCAGGCATGGCGCTAAGTATTTATAAGGCTAATCAGGATTATGCTAAAGATGAAACTGATGCTTAAACGATTAATAGCTTAAGAGGCATTTGTCGAATGCAGACTGTGGGGCAGGCTCGCGTCAGACTGACTCAGTGCCTGGTCTCAATTTGCCCTTAGCACAGCCCGCCAGACTGCAGCTCGTGGAGCAGACATCACATCTGGTGAGCCCACTGCTGCGGCCCCAGGGCCTTGTACGTGCCTGGACATGGGCACTCAGTCGGTTGTTGTTGAAGAGAAAGTCCTACGAGGTAGAGGCTTGTAACAGTGTTACCCCCGCCCCCCCAGCCACCAGCTTCCGTTCCATAGCTGCTGAAACTGCGGCAGGAGAGCTGGCCTAAGGAGTGGATCTATCATTTCATTTTGGGGTGAGGTTGCTCCCCCAGGGGACATTCGGCAGCACCTGGGGATGGTTCTGGTTGTCAGTGGAGGGCATAAGGTAGCTGTTGGTGTGTAGGGGGCAGAGGCCAGAGCGCTGCACACATCCTACAGGGCAGTCCCACAGAGGAGAATAATCTGACCTAAAAGGTCAATGGTGCTGAATGTGGGGGACTCCAGCTCGGCTGTTGGGGAGTCTGGCTATGAGGGCTCCTTGGGGCCTCCCAGAGGGCACCATGGTAAAGAACCTGCCTGCCAAGGCAGGAGATGCAAGAGCCAGTCCCTGGGTCGGGAAGATCCCCTAGAGAAGGAAATGGCAACCCACTCCAGTATTCTTGCCTGGAAAGTTTCATGGACAGTGGAGCCTGGCGGACTACAGTCTAGAGGGTCACAAAGAGTCGGTCACGACTGAGCACCACCACCACCGAAGCACCCCCGTTGCTTTCCCACGGCTGCCATAACAAATGAACAAACTGGGTGACTTAAACCATGGAAACTAATTTTCTCACAGTTCTGCAGGGTGGAGTCCAACATGAAGGCGTCTGCAGGACCACACTCTCCGGGAGGCACTGGGGGAGCATCTTTCTTGCCTCTTTCGATGTCTTGTGTTTGCAGCACCCTCGGCTCCAGGCTGCATTGCTCCAGACTCTGCCTCCATCTCCACCCCACCTCCCCTCTTCTGTCTCAAATCCCTCTGTTTTTTTCTCTTAAAAGATGGTTGCTCAGATGGCAAAGAATCCACCTGTAACACAGGAGACCCAGGTTCAATCCTTGGGTTGGGAAGATCCCCTGGAGAAGGAAATGACAACCTACAGTAGTATTCTTGCCTGGAGAACCCCATGGACAGAGGAGCCTGGTGGGCCACAGTCCATGGGGTCGCAGAGAGTCTGGACACGACTGAGTGACTAATGCTTTAGGTACTCTTGGGTCATCTCACAATCCCTTAACATAATCTCACCTGCAAGGCCACTTTTCCAAATAAGGTAACATCACAGGTTTGGGGGTTTAATGTGGATATCTTTTGTGTGGAGGGATATTTTTCAGCTGCCTACAGCACTTCTTCTTGAATGTGGACTTATCCTGCTCTTCCTCAGGTGTTATTTATGTTTTATCCTCATTCGAAGGAGTGCATTTCACTCGGTGTTGCTCTTGGGGCATTGAGGTGCTCCTAGAAGAATCATCAGTGGGTCAGAATTTGCTCTCTGGCTTTAAAGCTCCTGCTCTCATCTTTAAACTTGCTTCTGGAACCCTACCTGCCTGTCTGGGCTCCAAGGAGCTCCTACTCCAAGGAGTGCTTGGAGATGCCCCCCGGGTGAACCCTGCAGATGGCGATCAGGGGACACCCTACCTGGATGACATGAGCCATCAGCAGCCTTTCCAGGTGAATCCGTCTCTCACCTACCTGGGGACGCTGGGTGGAGAGAGACCCAGGACCAGCAGCCTCCTCCAGACGGGTGAGCAGATGGCTTCCCCCTGGGGTCCTTTCAGTCACCGCTGCTCCAAGGACTCCCTGTCTCTCTGCCCCTGTCCGTCTTCCCTGTTACTAGCCCTCTGCTCGACGGATGGTGCCAGCATCCTGTGGGGGCTCCTGCTCGCGAGCAGAGTGGTAAAGGGCAGAGACTCATCTGGCCCTGGTTGGTGCTCAGCGCTGCAGGTGAAGTCAGGCAGGGACAGCGGTGTGAGAGCTGTCCCCCGCCCGCCTCCACCCTCAGCAGTGAAAGTCCCATCGATACCACAGAGGTCAGCGGGGCCACACTGCATATTACATCATTTAATAACCTCAATAGACTTTTGTTCTTCCCCCCTTTTGGTAATAGCTTTATTGAATCATAATTCACCCACAAGAAACTGTGTATCTTTAAAGTGATGCATCGGCTGTATTTTGACACGTATACACCTGTAAAACCATCACCACAATGAAGACAATGAAAATATACGTCCCTCTTCAAAAGCTTCCTTGTGAACCTGTGTAATTCCTCTCTCTTCCCCTCCTCACTGTCCCTCCCACCCCCAGGCCAATCCCTGCTCTGCTCTCTGTCACTATAAACTAGTTTGCAGCCTCTAGAGTTTTATACAAAGGAAACCGTACAGTACAGGCTATTTTTTGGTGTGGCTTCTTTCACTCAGTACAAGCGTTTTGAGCTTCAACCACGTTGTACCACGTACCAGCGGTTTGTTCTTCGTACTGATGGCTAATATTACATCTTATGGCCGTTTCACAGTCTGTGCATCCATTCCCCTGCTGATAGACAAGGGATCTCCCCAACTCCTGATGATTATGAATAAAGATGCTATGCTGTTTATGTGAAAGTCTTGGCAGACACTGCTGTTGCGTGGCTAGGCTGTGTCTGACTCTTTTTGACACCCCGTGGACTGTAGCCCACCAGGCTCCTCTGTCCATGGGGTTCTCCAGGCAAGAATACTGGAGGGGGTTGCCATTTCCTTCTCCAGGGGATCTTCCCGACCCAGGGATTGAACCTGCGTCTCCTGCTTTGCAGGCGGATTCTTTGCCGCTGAGCCACCTGGGAAGACCAGGGAGAGCAAAGGAACACAGGCTTCCTTTACTCTTGGGTTAAACCCCTAGGAAGGGCTGGGCCAGATGGTGGGGCATGATTAATCGAAGAGGCCCCCAGGCTTCTCTGAAGCGCGTGTTCCACGTCGCGTTGCCCTCAGCCGTGTGTGCGAGTTCCTGCTGCCCCACATCCTCACCACACTCCCTATGTTCGCTCTTCCATGGTTAGCCATTCGAACACGTACACCGGCTTTAATTGGCCTTTACCTAATGCCTAATAATGCTGAGCATGTGTGTGTACGGTGAGTTTACTTGCCATCCAGATATCTTCTTTGGTGAAATGTCTGTTTAAATCATTTGCCCATTTTTAACCAGCTTGTTGATGTTCTATTGTGTTTTGAGAATTCTTTATTCCAGACTATCTTTTGGTAATAAATGATTTGTGAATGTTTTTCCTCTGTCTTTGTCTTGTCTTTACATAACAGTCTTTTTCAAAGAGCATGAGTTTTCATGTTGCTGAAGCCCAGTTTTCCAGTCGGTTCTTTATTGGATCATGTTGCTGGTTTGTATCCAATGAAATCTTTGCCTCACCCGTAGTCTGGACGTTCCTTCATGGTGGTGAACCTGGCTGGTGAAGGACCTGCCTCCTGCATTTCTTGTTTCTTGGGGATTAAGCGCAGTGCTTTGAAAACCATCGTTTTTATATTTTGTCTGTTTTTTGTTATTGTCGTTGCTGTTCTGGGCGGGAGGGTAAAGCCAGTCCCCATGACTCCATCCTGCTCTGAAGCCCCAGTCCATTTTTAAGGTAAGCGTCATTTCCCTCTTACTGCCGCCCATTTGTCAGTTGAGTTCAGAGAGGTAAAGGGACTTGTCCTGGGTCCCAGAGCACTTAAATGGCAACATCCAGACAGAAGCCCAGGACGACTCCATTGGTTCGAGTCCCGCTTGCTGCTGGAGGTTTCGGAGTCTGGCATGCATCTAGGACCTGGGGTTGGCCAGACAGGAGACTCTCACCCAGTCCTGCTGGCCAGGCACTGGACTCTAAATCAGAAGCAGCCTCTGTGAGCTCTAGATGTCTGATTGTAGCATGCCTGCTCACTTGTTGCTGCTCCGGCATACAGCGTCGTGCCCGACTCTGCGACCCCATCGACTGCAGCCCACCAGGCTCCTCTGTCCGTGGGATTGTCCAAGCAAGAATCCTGGAGTGGGCTGTCATTTTCTCCTCCAGGGGATATTCTTTTAAACAAACAAACAAAAAACGGCTCAAGGTCACACAGAGGCTCGGGACAGGGGCCACTGCCCGCCCGCCCTCTCCTCTGGACCCGCCCGCTCACTCGGCTCACCCCTCAGGGGATCTTCTTGACCCAGGGATGGAACCCTATCCCCAGTGTCTCCTGCATTGCAGGTGGATCATTTGCCACTGAGCCACGGGCGGAGCCCCTTAGATATTTAATGTGCCTACCGAAAACATGAATTCCGACTCGATTTGGTCTGTGTGGGCACAAACGTGCAGTCACAGTCACAGGCTTCCATGACCTGTGGGATCCAGAGTCCAGCCTTCCGCTCCCCGCCACTGCTACCGCGGGGTTGAGAGCCTGATCCTGTGTCTGTGGCAGCCACAGATCATCGGTGGAAGTCTTCCTGCTGAGCTAGACTTCATCTCCAAACCCACTTTGACAACAGCTAATACTCAGAGAGCCCGCCGCCAGCTGAGCGGCGCAGCATATGGAACGCAGCCCGTTTGCGTTTGAGTTCTAAAGCCTGCTGGTCCTGTTTCCATCTGGCCTCATGGGCACACCCCATTTGACCAAGCCTCCCCCTCCTAAGGCAGTGTGTTTCGTTAGCGTCCAGCTGAGGTGTGAGGGATGAGTTTGCTGGACAGGCCTCTCTTCCTAACTCCAGGCTTGTACCTGTCACACCTGGACAAGGATCCTCAAAGGGCAAAGACAGGAGGAGATGGCCAGCTGGAGAATCTCGCTCTCTGGTTGGCCAGTTTCTCTGCTGGAGTTCTGTGTGTACCCCGGGAGTGAGCAGGTGAAGGAAGATAAAAACCCACGGGTGATTTGCACACAGCTCAGCCCGCCAGTCCAGACGCCCTGGCCTTTGGTTCGTGACTCAGAGCTGCCTCCAGGAGGGTGCCTTGCGGGCTCCCCCTGAGAGGGGGCATCACGGGATTGAGGGCTCCCTCAGCAAGGCCACCCTCTCCCTCCTGGGCTGCGGGGAGCCGTGTCTCCCTCGTTGTGAATCCTTGGCCCGGCGCTTGCGTGGACACAGGACCTAAGCCGGGCCAGTCAACATACCTCATCCGGCTGCTCGCATGTTGGATCAGCTACAGGGGCACGACCCAGCCTGGGCCGTGGAGAGGCAGGCCTGGGATTTTGATGGGAATTGCTCTTTTCTACAGACTTAATCCAGGAGTAGAGCCTCGAAGCTTCATGGGGAGATGCTGCCTGTCTGTATAAAGTGGAGAGGCCTTGTTGAGCCCAGAAGCCAGCTGTGCTGGACCCCTCAGCTGTTGAGCCTACCTTCTTTCTGGGCTTCTGAAGCTGGGTGAGCTGGTTTTAGACAACCAATGAGCTCTGGCAGGGACTGACTGTGACTCCAGGCCTGTTGGGCCCTCTCTGGCTGCTGCGTGCCAGCCCAGGGCCAGGGGCCATGAGGGGATTTGCTACCACTGATATGAAATGCAAGCCTTGGCAACATGTCAACATATCGGGGTACAGAATAAATCCAACACACTCTGTCCCTGGGGAATTCACAGCCAGTTAGCACTGAATCACCATATATAGCAAGTCATGTCCACAGCGTGATGTGCACTGTGGAAATGTACCCAAGATGCTGGGGACTCAGAGGAGGGAAGTAAAAGCAAGGTAGATGAAGCACGCACCCAGAGAAAGCATTTAAGACGACGCTTGAAGAAACATTGGGATTAATGGCTCAGGTCCTGCAACAGTCCTGGGCTTAACTCCCGTGCAGCCCCTGGCTAGCTCTGTACCACTGGGCAAGTTAGTTCATGTCCATGTGCCTCGGTTTCCTCATCTGTAAAATGGGCATCTACCTCAAGGGCTTATTGAGACAATTAAATATGATAATCTAGGCATAGTGATTTAGTGATTAGTACAGTGCCTAGAGCAAATGTTTAGAAAAGATTAATCTATTATGTTATTATTATTTCACTGAGGGTGGGTCCACTGCAGGGACAGGAAGGAGGACACTAAGAGGCACACATTCATGAGGGGTTAGGTTGTTGGTTTCAAGAAGGGTCCTGGGTAGTGGGGCCAGGGTGGGTGACGGTGCAGAGGAGAGACAGAGTGAGGGGTCCACCCATAGAGCCCCCTACCCCACCGCCTGTGGTAGGGAAGTGGGCAAGAGGACAGGCGTTAGCCGGCAGGGTAGGGGTCTGACTGCAGACACCTAGCTTGTCACTGTAAACAACAACGCTGTATCTTTTCTTTAGAAGAAGACTCTGCAGCCACCTAAGCCAGAAGTCGATTTCCTCAATCCAGCTAAGTTACTGGGCAATTCAGCAAGGAAAACACAATACAAAAAACCTAGTTGGGCCAACTGTCTGGTGGAAGCAGGCAGGCACCTGGCATAAAACGTGCATGTAAGGAGATGCTATTATGTAAACACCAAAGTAGGTCTACCTGGGCACAGAGGTGCCCTCGGAGCCCAGCCTCCAGGAGAAACGAGAGAAAAATCACAGGAGACAATGTCACGGTTGTTTTTGCTTCTGATCGTGGGGAGAAAAATGATGTTCACTTCCATGAGCTCCTGGGGCAGCAGAAGAGGGGTCCTCGGGAGGCCAGTGTCCCCCCACCCTGCACGTGACCCCTCTTCCGCACGATATCTCAGCCTGAAGGAAGACTTCCGTTCTCCGGATGACAGGTGTTGACTCAGGGACTGTGTTCGAATCCTTTGCACCCCGACTTCCTGGGTCACCTGAGGTCACCTTGGCCTGTTTGGACAAAGGTATCACTGGCTCCTCAGGACAAAGAGCAGCTCTCTACCTTCCTCCACCCCCAACCTCCACCCTTACTCACCCCTTGGTTCCCGAACCCAGCCCAGAGGTCACTCTTTCCTTTTTTCCCACGCACGCATCCTCATTTAACCTTCCTGAGAGCTCTCTTGTCACCTGGGTACTAGGCATGGTGATTGGGTGCAGGCGGCAGCGGTGGTCTTGGACGAGGCCTCTGTGAGCTGACGGGGCTGCCTGCCCAGGGCTCTGGACTGTGGCGATGGCCCGAGACAGCTGGGCCAGTAAGAGACAGAGAGCGGGTGGGGAGAGCAGGTCAAGCCAGCCACTGGGCTACGTGTGGGCAATCGGAGCCATGTTAGAGAGACTTCTGGGCTCCTGACTCCTAAGGATCAGTGGCCCGGGATCGTGGCTCTGGACTAAACTGCATTCTAACCCTCCCTCTTACCAGGTCTGGGTATTCGCCATCCCTGAGTGTTTCAGGGCTTTCTCATTTCCCTCAGGATATGCAGGACGTTAGGGCCATGGAGAACCAGGAGATGATGCAGGAGGGAAGAGGGGGTCTGGCAAAGAGAAGATGGGAAAGGCAGTCCTGGGAGAAAGGCCTCTCAGAGCTGTGTACCTGTTGGTCAAAAACACACATTTTTGGGACCTCCCTGGTGGTCCGGTGGTTAAGGCTTCACCTTGTAATACAGAGGACTTGGGTTTGATCCCTGGCCAGGGAATTAAGATTCCCCCACGCCGTGGAGCTCCAAAACTTTGGCCACCTGATGTGAAGAACTGACTCTTTGGGAAAGACTGATGCTGGGAAAGATTGAGGACAGGAGAAGGGGACGACAGAGGATGAGATGGTCGGATGGCATCACTGACTCAGTGGACATGAGTTTGAGCAAGCTCAGGGAGATAGTGAAGGACAGGGAAGCCTGGCGTGCTGCAGTCCATGGGGTTGCAAAGCGTCAGATATGACTGAGCGACTGAACAGCAACAACGAAAAATGCTGTGGAGCAGCTAAGCCTCGAGCCACAGCTAGAGAGTCTGTGCACCACGGCAAGAGAGCCCAGTGATACAGCCAAGACCCAGGGCAGCCAAACAGATAAATAAATATTCTTAAAAAAAAAAAAAAAACCCAAAATAAAAATCCACATGTCTTTGACAGAGGTTTGGTGTCTCCTTCCCCGGCATCTCATGTGAATACAAACATCTCCTGAGTTCCTGCAAACCAGATACATTCTGAACCTCTCTTAAGTTACTCCAGACCCAAAGGGCCACAGCCATGGGAAAGGGGTCCTGGATCTGTAAGTCAGGCTTCTTGTAAGAAGAGCAGTATCTCCTGCTTCCCCATCCTCACACCATCCCCACTCTCAGCAGGGGCTGAGAGTAAAGCTCTTTTCATTCATTCGTTCATCAGATATATAGCCCTACTCTATTAGTTTCTTAGGACTATTGTCACAAAGTACCATAAACTGAGTTGCTTAAAATAGTAGAAAATGTATTCTCTCAGTTCTGGAGGCCAGAGTCCTGCATCAAGGTGCCCAACCGTGTTCTCTCCGGCGCTCTGGGAAGGGTCTTTCCTGGCTGTCCCCAGCATCTGGTGGTGGCTGGTGGTCCTTGACTCACAGCTCCATCACTCTGCTCTGTCGTCACAGGACAGTCCCCGTGTGCCTGTGTCCACGTTCCCCTCTTCTCGTAAGGATACCCATGTGTTGGTTTAGGGCCCACCCTAGCGATCTCATCTTAACTTCATTACAAAGAACAGACCCTCTTCCCAGCTAAGCTCGCCTTCACAGGCACTGGGGTTAGCAGGTCGACTAGCCATGTGAAGGGGGCACAGCTTCACATGACACCAGCTACGAGTCAGGCCACTGCCAGTCGTTGGAGGAAAGTGCTCACTGGACGGAGACTTTCTTCTTTCACCCACGACACTCCTACTGGGGAACTGCTTTCCTAGGACTGATGACTCAGCGAAGCTGAAAACTTCCTGGTTTCAGACTGGCTGGGACCTCCCAGCTGACCTCCAGCCTCACCTGTCTGCTTGCAGCTTCTAGAGGGGCCTCAGCCGCTCATCAGTAACCATAAGAGGAACAGCAGGCAGGATAAATCTCACTCTGAAATTAATGTAGCTCAGGAAAAAAAAAAGTACATTTACTCATTTCAACTTCTTGTTGCAAGACTCATAAGTGAATAAATCCAAAATAAATGTAACCGGGGCGAAGGGAGAAGCCACAATAAATGCAATCCCGTTGCTCTAAATGAAGACAAAGGCTCTGAGACAATATTAAATTCCATCCCCGAAGGCTCATTTCATTTCAGACCCAGGTTTCCACAGAATCGAGTTTTCCGGTGAGCCAGGCCTGGCTGCTGCTCCAGCCTGCTCTGCCTGCCTCCTCCCTCCATAAGTGAGTTTCCTCCTTGTCCCCGCAGACTCTGGTCCCTGCAGGCTGCCTCCTCTGGCTGCTCACCCACCAGCTGCCGCCCCAAACTCCCCAGACGTGGCGACTTCCTCAGCTCTGGGAGTGAGGCTTCCGCCGTGCTCTGGGGACCCGAGGCAGCTGATCCGGCTTCCGAGGTCTGCGCGCTGCGGTCCACATCTTCCTGCAGCCTGGGAGGCATGTGAGCAACCCTCCACTCACCTGTGTGTCTCCACCGACTCTTTGTACCTGGGGGCTGGGAGAGCAAGAGCAGGATGGTCAGCACTGAGCCTCCAGCTAGCCAAAGTGCGTTAGCTAGATCTGCTGGGGTGGAGGCAGGTCGTTTAAAATACATAGTTTGCAATGTGTTTGCTCGTGTTGGTGGCACTGGGTCTCCACTGCTGTGCACAGGCTTTCTCTAGCTGCAGCCAGAGGGGCTGTTCTCTAGCTCCAGTGCTTGGGCTTCTCACTGCGCCCGCGTCTCTTGCTGTGGGCTCTGGGGTGCAGCACGTGGCCTCAGGAGTCGTGGCTCAGGGGCTTAGTCGCCCCGTGGCTTGCGCTATCTTCTCAGACCAGGGATCCAACCCGTGCTCCCTGCATTGTCAGGGCAGGCAGATTCCGAACCCCTGTACCACCAGGAAGCCCAGAGGCAGGTCCTAACCTGCGGCACGTCAGCCTGACGACGATGGATCCCATCCTCACCTTCCATCCTGCGGACCTGGAGGCTCGGCATCCTCAGGGCAAGGGAGGTTGGACATGTAGAAGGCAGAGAAAGGAGCCACTGAGGATGAGGTCCCTAGCCTGTATGGGGCACTGGTCTCCTCGTGGAGAGTTGATCCAGCCTTTATTCGTGGATGGAGGGTAGACTCAACCAAGCCAGGGGCTGGATCTGCCAGAATGTGCCCGGCACAGAGGCTGACGCACACAGGATGTAGGACATACTTGCCGAATGGATTGAATCACACTCGCAGACCAAGCCCCCACCTTCAGTGATGTCGCTAGCCAGGCGATCTGTCCATGACGCTGACCGAGGATCAGCTGGGCTGAGCGTTTCCCCGTCTTCATGACTCAGCTGAATGGACTGAGGAGCTGGTGGAAGACTTTCAGGGAATCCCTGAGCCCCCTGACGGAGCCGATGGATGGCTGTGCCCGGTGCCAACAGGCAGGTCTGAGTCAGGACACTGCCCACAGCGGGAACAGCCTAGCCCTTCCCCGGGAGGTCGTGGTGTTGACCTTGCTGCTGGCCGTGGTGGGAGCAGGATTACTTCAGCACTGGTAAGAGCCGCCCTGGATTAGCACCTATTTCGAGCCAACCCTCTCCCTAGGCTTCTCCACCTACTCTTTCAGTACATCTCATTTCAAGGCCTACTATTTGCTAGGTTTTGTGTTAGTAGTGGTGGCTCAGATGGTAAAGCATCTGCCTGCAATGCAGGAGACCCAGGTTCGATCGCTGGGTCAGGAAGATCCTCTGGAGAAGGAAATGGCAACCTACTCCAGAACTCTTGCTTGGAAAATGCCATGGATGCAGGAGCCTGGTAGGCTACAGTCCATGGGGCCACAAAGAGTCGGACGTGCCTGAGCGACTTCTTGTTAGTAGTGCTGGGGATCACCCCGGTGTCATGAGGTTTACATTCTGAAAGGGGGTAGTATATTCTATTTTATTCTATTATGTTCTAGAAGAAAGTGAAAGTGAAAGTCACTGAGTCGGGTCTGACTCATTGCGAGCCCATGGACTATACCATCCATGGCATTCTCCAGGCCAGAACACTGGAGTGGGGAGCCTTTCCCTTCTCCAGGGGATCTTCCCAACCCAGGGATTGTACCCAGGTCACCCATATTGCTGGCAGATTCTTTACCAGCTGAGCCACCAGGGAAGCCCAAGAATACTGGAGTGGGTAGCCTATCCCTTCTCCAGCGGGTCTTCCCGACTCAGGAATCCAATAGAGGTCTCCTGCCTTGTAAGCTGATTCTTTACCAACTGAGCTTCTAGTTGAGGGGAGTTATCAATATTGTCATCATGTACTTATTTTTACTATATAAATTTAATTATATTAAAGTGTCTTATATAAAATTTGTATTATATAAAAGTTATGTTCTGTTTCATATCATCTCATGCTCTCCCCATTTAACCCTCATAGTGACCCTGCCAGGGAGATCTCATCTTCATCTTGTAGCTGAGAAGTCAGGGTCAGAGAGATAAGCAGTGGGTTAAGAGCTCACAGCCGGCCTGGCGGGAGCGGCGGCCCGGGTGCAGTCCGGCCTGGACTTGACTCTGAGGAGGGGACTCAGAGCTGGTGTGGCTTCCCTGATAGGACAGCTGAAGACACGCCTGGGGCAGCGTGTGCTCAGCTCCCGGCTCACCACGCCACGGTCGCGACCCCTGTGAAGTCAGGGCCAGAGGGCTGCTCCGGGCACGACCCTGGCTTCTGGCCTCCAGCGTGGAGCTGCTGACGTCTCTTCAGGGTGCGGGGACCAAGCGAGAATCAAAAAGCCCACCCTCCCGCTCTTGCATTGGGCTTCCCTAATGGCTCGGACAGTAAAGAATCTGCCTGCAATGTGGAAGATGTGGGTTCGATCCCTGGGTCGGGAAGACCCCCTGGAGAAGGGAATGGCAACCCACTCCAGTATTCTGGCCTGGAGAATCCCATGGATACAGGAGTCAGGCAGAGTACAGTCCCTGGGGTCGCAAAGAGTCGGACACGGCTGAGCACAAGCGCAACACGCCCCCCTCATGCACTAGAGCCCCAAGCGGGGAGGGGGGTGCTCTCAGCCCGTCTAGTCTCTTGGCGCCCTTGTCACTGGAGGGACAGCAGGTATCAGGGATAAGAGGACAGACTCGGACCCAGGCCGCTGGGTTCCAGTCCTGGTTCTGCCACACCACGTGGACTGGGGCAAATCCCTGATCTGTCAAATGAGGCTTTACCGCGTAGGGCTGGAGGGAAGGTCGAGTCTAAGCAAAGAACTCAGGACAGAGCTTGCCCCATGGATTGCTAGTGTGTGGCTGAAGACCAGGAGGAAGAGCGCCTCCCCTCCTGATGAGAACTTGGGTTGACACTAAACCCCCGCCACAAGGAACTGCAAATGAGTCTTGAAATGAAATGCTGGGGAAATGATGGCTTTCATCCAGAAAGGAGCTGGGCGAACACCTCTCCCTCGTCTTCAGCTCGGTCCTCTGGGAGCAGAGTCCAGGAAGCCCGCCCTTGACCCGACCCTCCTCTGCCCTCCAAAGGGTCCTGGTGGCTCACGTGGACGATAGACGGCTGCCTCCAGGATACAGTTCCCAGGACCAATGTCCTAATCATTCATTCCCAGTTTCCTGAGAAATACTTAAGTCAGACTTATTTTTCTTCCTGCTTTTTGTTTTTAACAACTCAGTGGGTTTTTGTGTATTCACAAGGTTGTAAACCCATCACCATGATCAATTGAAGAATGTTTTATCACTCTAGAAAGAAAGTCCATACCGTTTAACCATTACCCTGCCACCTAACCTCCGTTCCCCTAGGCACGGGCAACCATGAATCAGCTTTCTGTCTTTATAGATTTGCCTGTCCTGGACATTGCTTGTAAATGAAATCCTACGCTACGTGGTCTTTTGTGACTGGCCTCTCCAGATTTATTTACAGACTCCTGTACAGAGAGTGAGGAGGGATCCCCCAGATCACCCGTCAGACTTCAGACCATCCTTCGCCCTTCAGTGGGGCCGCAGTTAAGCAGGTGCCCCCATCATTCATTCACTCATCCGTTTATGCACTCAGTCAGCAGGAAGCACTTATTGGACACCAATGATATGCCAGTCTCCAGTCCAGGAAACAGAGATGCAGACAGACGAGACAGAGAAGTCCAGTGTGAGAGGCCGTGGTCGGGAAACACAACACCGAACAAAACGGGAGCTGTCAGATCGCAAACAGTGCGGCAAACCCAGCGAGAGAAGAGACTGCAGCAGGCCGACTGGCCTCAGGCAGGAACGCTGCTTCGCTGGGTGGTCAGAGCAGGCTCTGGTGGGGGCTATTTGGAGCAACAGTGGCCCCGAAGTGAAAGTCTGGAGGAAGAGCGTTGTAGGAAGGCGGGCTGCATTTAGGGACTGAGTCTGAGGGGCCGGGTGCGGAGGAGGCCTCAGTGGCTGGAGCACCGCTGCAGGGAGCAGTGGCAGGAGGTGAGCCTTGCTTCTCCTGACCCGCCCAGGCCGTTTGCTCGTCGGGGTGCAGCTGTTTGTCGGTGGTGGCCTTGTTCGTGGTGGCCTTGCCGCTCCTGGTCTGGGTGGCAGGGTTCAGATGCTAGAGATCTCTTTATGCCTGGTGCCCAGCCTGAGGCATGGTTCCCACCGGGATTTGGGTCAGCATTGTTTGAAGTGATGTCTTAACAGGAATCCCCATTACAGGCCCTTCGGAGAGCAGGTTTACGTGAAAGAAGGCGGGGTGAGAGGCAGCTGCAGGACACAGAAGGGAGTCAGGAGAGCGGACCCTGGGGGATGGGGCAGAGCCAAGTCTCCAAAGGCACACTCTCCCCATCTTCTGCCTCCTGCATCCTGTGGGTTTCTTTTCCCCCCGCATGCCCTTGTTTCTTCTGTCATTTCTCCTTGAGAATCAAGTTGTTTGGGAAAAAGAAAACCAGTTGCATAACCGTGTCTGTTGGCAGGCGTGTTCTAATTTTAAAAAATGTGTCACTCTCCATGCTGCCTGTCCCTTAATCAGGCAATTACTGTATGATGTAGTATAGTTAGGGAGAGGGAGAAAAAAAAAAACACAACCACCAACCCTTGAAATCTCAGTTTCTTGGGGGGAATTAACTCGGTAAATGTTTGCCTTGAGCTCAAGACTGTCTTTTGTTTCCATTTCTAAGTGACAAAAGGGGACACAAAAGAAAAGTAATAGTTTGGAATTAATCAATCTCCTTCATTAAAATTAGCTCCCCAAGCTGAGTGTCATGGAAACAGCGAATGTGGGGAGCAAGTCTTGGGGGGGCACTGTGAAGAGGGGGCAGTGAGGATGTTTGTGGGAAGGGCAGGGTTACTGCGTGGGCATGGCTCCGGGGAACACAGCACGAGACAGGATGAGCGGCGCTGGCGCCGAAAATAGTAACATCACGATTGCATCCTGCCCATGTTTCAGCCCTTGTTTCAAGCCTTTTCTTTTCTTTTTTTTTTTTTTTCACATTTCAAAGATTTTATTTTATTTTATTTTTTTTATTGTTTTTGCCATACATTGTCATGATATCACCATGGGTTTACATATGCTTCCCCTCTGGAACCCCCCTCCCTCCTCCCTCCCCCTCGGGAAATCTCGCTGTACCAGCCCCGAGCATCAATCCTGGGCTGGCGATTGATTAGACACATGACAATTAACATGCTTCAATGCCCTTCTCCCATATCATCCCACCCTTACCCTCATCCCCAAAGTCCACGAGTCTATTCTATACATCTGCGTTTCTTTTGCTGTCTCGCATGTTGGGTTCTCGTTACCGTCTTTCTAAATTCCATATATATGCGTTAAATATACTGTATTGTTGTTTTTGCTTCTGGCTTACTTCACTCTGGATAATGGGCTCCAGTTTCGTCCATCTGAGTAGAATTGCTTCAAATGAATTTTTTTTTTAATGCTGAGCAATATTCCATTGTGTATATGTACCACAGCTTTCTTATCCATTCGTCAGTTGATGGGCATCTAGGTTGCTTCCATGTCTTGGCTATTGTAAACAATGCAGCGATGAACATTGGGGTACACGTGGCTCTTTCAATTCTGGTTTCCTCGGTGTATATGCCCAGCAGTGGGATTGCTGGGTCATATGGCAGGTCTATTTGCAGCTTTTTAAGGAACCTCCACACTGTTTTCCATAGTGGCTGTACTAGTTTGCATTCCCACCAACAGTGTAAGAGGGTTCCCTTTTCTCCACATCCTCTCCAGCATTTATTGCTTGTAGACTTTTGGATGGCAGCCATTCTGACTGGTGTAAAGTGGCAAGGTGAAAAGACAGTCTTCAGAATGGGAGACAATAATAGCCAGTGAAGCAACAGACAAACAATTAATCTCAAAAATATACAAACAACTCCTGCAGCTCCATTCTAGAAAAATAAACAACCCAATTAAAAAGTGGGCCAAAGAACTTAACAGACATTTCTCCAAAGAAGATATAAAAATGGCTAACAAACACATGAAAAGATGCTCAACATCACTCATTATCAGAGAAATGCAAATCAAAACCACAATGAGGTACCACTTTACACCAGTCAGAATGTTTCAAGCCTTTTCAAACACCCTATCCTTTTCTACCCAGAGCAACCCTCTGATGTAAATCTTGCTATGCCCATTATACAGTTGAAAACACTGGGAAGCTAAGAGAATTTGCCGGACGCTTACAGCTGAGTGGGACAGAACAGGAACTTGCACCCAGGGCTCCTGACCCCAAAGACCATGGTCTATCCCTGTTCAGTCTCTTTGTTTCTCAGTGCCCTTTGCCTCTTACCAAGTCTTGGGGCAGATCCTGGCAGATCCCAACGCCAGAAGGGCTGCCAGCACACCCTCAAAGGTACATCAAGAACTTAAACCATTTCTGCCAAGTTTTCTGCCAAGAGTGTTTCTGCCAAAGATGCCCTGAGTGGAAAGGCAAGTTTGAGATACCTAAGAAGCTTCTCTCCAGCACTCAAGTCTTCCACGGGACCCCATTCCTCCCTTTCCAAGGGACCCCTGGCCCCCCTTTCTCCTGTGAGATCTGCTTCCCAAATCTTACCTGAGCCCCTCCTTTCTTCAGAACACCCAGGTTTTGTGTTTTTTCTGTGCCTGCCTGGCTCATGTCAAGTCAGTAAGCCGGGAGGTCAGTCTCTGTGCAGACCCACAGGGGACGCATGTGGGGCTGTATGGCGAGGGCTTGGGTCGGGTGGGTGGGCGGGCAGTGAGGTCCCTTTCTCTCCTCGCTGGATTCACCTACGTCCCTAGCTCGCTCTCTCTGTGAGCAGCCCCGAGACTCCTCCTGCCCCCCTAGAGCTCTTGGTCCCGTAAAGCAGCCTAGATGGCCGTTCTGGCTAATTCTTCCCCAGTTATTCCTCACTTCTTTATCGAGTATCTGGGCTCTAAACACAGGGCTGGCTATCACTGGAGGTGGAGGCTGGGGACAGGATCTTTTCGCAAAGACAATATTTTACTGGTGAAAGTTGAGGGTGGTGAGGAATCTTACTATTAACACATCCTGTCTCTGCCCCAAGGTCACATGTGTTATAATAAGCCTGCCACCTGGAATTTGAACAGTGCTTTTTACCGGCTAAAACACAGCTGTGTCTTGAGACAGCAGGAAGTCCAGAGAACCCGTGAACACATCCCCAGCAAAGGACAGTGGGCTGTTGGTCTCCTGAAAGGCTCATGTGTCAGGGCAAGGGGGCACCTCAGCCCAGACAGCCCCAGGAGGACCCGAAGACCTCTGACAAGTTGAAACGGGAATCCGTAGGCAAGTCATTGCCTCACATCAGGCTTTGCGACTAAAGCAAACAATTATTAAGCACCTACTGTGTACAAAGGACTTACTTCCCTACAAGACAGGTATAATCCCCTCCATTTTACAGAGATTCCCAGGTGGTGCTAGTGGTAAAAGAACACACCTGGCAATGCAGGAGACATAAGAGATGCAGGTTCGATCCCTGGGTCAGGAACGTCCCCTGGAGGAGGGCATGGTAACCCACTCCAGCATTCTTGCCTGGGGAATCCCATGAACAGAGGAGCCTGGCGGGCGGGGGTCCATAGGGTCGCAAACAGTTGGACACAATGGAAGCAACTTAGCAGCAGCAGCGTCCACGTCACAGACAAGAACACTGAGTCTCAGACAGGTGAATTCACTGGTTCAAAGTCACACAGCTTGTAAGCGGTCAAGCAAGGCCTTGAACCTAACTCTGCCTGATATCAAAGCCTGTTCCCTGACCATTACATCCTCCTGCTTCCCAACAATGAACACGGGGTCTGTCTTCCTATCTGCTGAAAGAAGCACAACCTCATTATAGGTTCATGGATGTAGCATTGGAAGCAAAAGTCTGCGATGTCTCTTTCCAGGAATTCGGGTAAGGGTGGACACTGGGGCAGCCTAGGACCCCTCACTGGGTCACCATTTCAAGATCTGCAGACCGTTTGGTTACTGTGGCAAGAAGCTGACGCAGCCAGTTCGTGGGCTCGGGCATTCAGTCACTCAAAGTAGCACTCACTGTGTGCCCATAGTGTGCCAGGCGTGTGATGGATGTTGCCATTGTGAGCACAGCTCATGTGGTTTCTGCTGGCACGGAGTTTGCTGTTCTGTTGGGAAAATGGCATTTGACCAAGTAATTAAAACATCATATCTGTCAGAGTGCAGTGCCGTATTTTAAGAAGAAAGGGATTTAATACAGGGGATTATGTGTTTATAAAACCACTAGCAGGTCTGAGGAAGCAGGGCCCACGCATGAGTCTCAGAACAATGCAGGCGTCACCAGGAGGCGGGACTGGGACCCTGAGGCCACACCGGATGCCCTGCCGTTCTGGGTTTGGAGCCGTCACCGCCTGATGGCACCCCCCACACACACACCAGGAGGGGGTGAAGGGACCCCCGACACTGCGACCCGGTGATTAGGGAATCAGCTCAAGAAGCTTATGACCATCGCTCTTTCATGACACCCAGGATGCTTGCTGCAAGAAAATCACAGATATTCCAGCCAGTGGAGAGGCTCAGAAACCACAGAGAGGAGGCATTCACTCCATGCTTGCCTTGTAAATGGAAACCTCATTTTATCCTGCATCCTTGATGCAAAGGAATCTGTGGGATTGGGCTTTTAGCCGTCTGGACCATGAAGTGTGGGGAGAAGAGGTATCAAGTATTGATGGACAAAATCCAGAGAAGACATGTTGAGGGTGGGGAAGGAAGACCCACAGGATACTGTGGGTGTATAACGATGGGATGAACCCAGACTGTGGGGTCAAAGGCAGCTCCTCTCATGAAGGTGATTTCCAAGCTGACGTCTTAATGGTGGAGCCTGTGCAAAGGCCCTGAGCCTGGGGGTGGAGAGTAGGCAGAGCATGTCTGTGATGATTGTTCAATAAGTATCCACCCGTCTAAGTGGTTGGTAGGCGCTTCCCTGCCCAACAGCATTGGCTTTGCCATGTGATTTGGTGTGGCTAGATACGACAATCATTGGGCTTAGATTATTGCGTTTGGCTGATCCACTATGAGAGGCACCCCTCTGGATTCCAGAAAGGAAGCAAATGAAGTTTAAATGAACCTTTCACCTGAGCCAGCCTCTGTCAGCCAAACCCCAGCCAGCCTGCAGACCCGCGGGCCTGAGAATGCTCGTTACTGGAGTCACTGAGGTCTTGGGTGGTTTGTTACACAGCGCCCAAGTGGCTCTCGCTGACTAGTACACAACCTGAGCTCCTGAAAGAAAGCAGTTCAGTGTGACTGGGATGGGGGCAGGATTGGGGGCCTCAGTGAAAGAGGCAGGGGCACAGCTGGCAGAGGCTCAGCAGGCCTCGTTAGGGAGGACGGGGGTGTCCCCATCTCGCTCAGGGTCAGGCTGAGGTCAAGAGAGGTGAGGTGCCAGTGGCCCATGGCAGTTCAGGGACAGAGCGGGGGTGGAGCCAGGCTTCCGGACCCCATCTAAGCCTGTCCTCCCTTCATCTCATCTAAAGGACAGCAGCAACCACCCCACACCGCCTGTGCTTGCTGCGGCCGGCTGTCAGCTGGTGTGTCACTCGCAGGTGAGCAAACGGGGCAGCAGAGAGGGCCCACTTCCTGCCCAAGGTCCAGCGTCCACGATCCCAGCCGCCGGGCACCACTGGCTGCTCACCAGCCTGGCTTCTCATCCCAGCTGTGCTGAACTGGACTGCTGTGCCCAGGGCAGCCCCGGTTGCTGACTCTGGGGCTCTGTGCCACCCTGCTGGCTCTGGTTAGCTGCGTTCACACCTCAGGCTGGAGTGCCTGGGGACTGTTTGATGTCGGTGATGGAGAGGGTCAGTCCCCATTGTGCATTCCTAGTAATCACAGGCGTCTTTGCCAGCGGGCAATCACTCCTGTGGGGAAATCTCCTTCTCAGAAGGTGGCTCACAAAGAGGGCAGAGCCCGCGTCTAACGGGCCGTGACAAGGGCAGGGGACAATGACGGGAGAACAGAGAAAAGGAAGACATGGGCCTTTCTACTCTTGGGCCCCTGGAGGAAGGAGGGAGATGAGAGCTTCAGAAATCCAAGGACAGGCTGCCTCTGGTCCGGCCTGGGTCCGACCTGGTGTCGCCTTCCCAAACTGAGCTGTACCAAGCATGGGGCTTCCAGGTGGCGCTCCTGGTGAAGAACCTGCCTGCTGATGCAGGAGCCCTAAGAGATGCCGATTTGATCCCTGGGTCGGGACGACCCCCTGGAGGAGGGCATGGCAACCCACTCCAGTGTCCTGGCCTGGAGAATCCCACGGACAGAGGAGCCTGGCCGTCTACAGTGCACGGGGTCACAAAGAGTCGGACACTTGTGACTCAGCTTGCCTGCCAGCACGGGAACCCGCGGGATGCCGGCAGACGGGCTGCAGCCTGGAGAACCCCAGCGCGATCCTCTCCCACATTCCCTGGCTCTGCGCGTCCTGGGTGCAGGGCAGGGGGGCACTGCCTGGGCCCCTTGTCCTTCTGCGAGGTCACATGACTCGCCCCGGCCAATGAGCTGCGAGTGAAAGTGGCAGGGACACCTCTGGACCGCAGCACTGAAACGCCGGGCCAGAGCCTTCCGGCCCCCGGCTGGGAAGAGCCTCGAGAATGAAAAGCAAGAGCCACCACCTCCGTCAACCTGCAGTGGACACTCGGAACAGGGCAGGTACACCGGGGTGGTCACACGCCAGGAATGTGGTGGAAGTTTCTGTTACTGCAGCACAGCTGAGTCTAGCCCCACGGATAAAAACCATTCAGCGAGAAAGGGACACGCTTACAAAGCTGACCCGTCTCTTAGAGATTCACAGGGCACGCTCTCTGCGAAGGGCCTGAGAAGGCCTGAAGGACAGAAGAGGAAACTTGTCTAGTTGGTTTTCTTTGAGGTTCCCCAGACGTATAGACCAGCAAGCCTTCCCACCCGTGGGACATCTTTCCTGGGACAGCAGGATGACAGGGAGAATCTTCCAGGGTGCTCTGACAGACTCAAGAAGCATCTCTGAAGATATCTCATCTCAGACATCCTCCCACGAATGCTGACAGGGGAGGAAGTGGCAAAGGATCTGGATACTCGGATCGGAGCGAGACAATCTGCTTATTAACCTCGCCCTGCACCAACTCTGTCTCAGTACGGAAAGTCGCCTCACTTCTCCAAACCTCTGCAGCCTTCCTCTGCCTCCAGGCTGATGATGAGATGACTCTGCAACTCTGCTTGGCACGGCAGAGGTGCTAAGTTGGCGGCTGCGGCTGTCCCCAGATGTGCCAACAGCTGTCTGAAGGGGGGACTGCAGCCATGCAGGGAGCACAGAGCCAGGGTGTGTTAAACCTGCCAGGGAGAGATAGCCAGATCTGGAAAGCAGCCTGTCAGTCTGTAAGGGGGTCAGCAACACAAGAGACCTCATGTATCTCCCCTGACATGGTGTTGAGTTCCGCATGAGTCTCCCAGCTGAGCTTCCCACACCACTGCTGGAGCCCACCCTCTCCCTGCAGCCCCAAGATCCTCTGCTGGGACTTACACTGGCAGGGACCCATGGAAATGGGTTCTGATCTTCCCGATTCCATTCTGACTGCTGTGGTCCAGGGCTCAGCTTTCCCTGTTCCAGCCACTGCCATCTTCCCCCAGGACCCCCCGGGATCCCATTTCCACCTTGCAAGGCCCTCCTCAGCAAGTTTTCAAGTCTAGACACCTACTCCTACACCACTGGGGACTACGCGGCTGACTCCACAGAGTGTTGCTCTTTCCTCTGGGCCTCCGATGACAGCAGTGGTGGGGGGGGGGGGGGACTATGTCATTTGAGTCTTGAGCCGTGGACTCTTCCCTTCGGATGATGCCTTCGGTGGAGCCCCTAGATATACGACACAGGGCGCCCCGGCCCTCCTTCCCTTCTTGGCTCAGAGTCGGGTCAAACCCACTTAGAGAGCCTCCCAGCTCACGAGCGGTCCACACCTCGATGAGACACATCCCTGCTGCCCTTCCCTCCTCCTCTCTGGGGCACCCACACCCTCTGCTCCCTGGCGCCCCCTCCTCCCACCAATCCACCTCCTGGCTCCTCTGATTAGGTCAGAGGCTGCCTGCTGGCCTCTGTTTAAGAGGGGTCCCCAGGCGCTGCCTCTGCTGCTCAGGGATTCCAGGAGCTCATGATGGCGGCAGAGCCACTCCCACACCACGTCCCTGCATCCTTGACCCCCACCAGCAGGCTCTGCTGCGATTAGATGCTGGAGGCAGAGGCACAGCAGGATCGTTTTTAGCTTAGCCGGGGAGCCCTGTTTTTTCACAGTGCCCCTGAGCTAAGACAGGGCCCGAGCTGTGCCCCGCCCCAAACCTTCTCGGGGTAGGGGCTGGTCTTCCCCCACCGCAGGCCTCCAAAAACCCTGCTGGTACCAACCCCCTTCTGACCTGCTAGCTGAAGAGGGGAAGAGAGCTCATTAGCTGCACATTAGCATTATTATTCAACTCAAGTGCTCTGTCAGGGCTTACACAAGGGAGCCGTCAGGCGCCCAGTCTAGGGTCTGCTTGTCCTTGCTTGAGATTTTAATCATCTTTTGGAGGTGGCTTTAAAAAAAAAGTTATGATAATAATGAGGGTGATGGGTGGGGACAAGAGCATTCCCTCCCCAGCCTGAGTCATGGTACCCAGTGGGGTAGCAGAATATACCCCCTAAAATAGCCACAACCTGGTACTAACAGACCCTATGGGTCCATTCTAATCTGCTCCCTACTTCTAGACCTGGAGAAGGACATGGCCATCCACTCCAGTATACTTGCCTGAGAAATGCCATAGACAGAGGAACCTTGCAGGCCACCGTCCATGGGGTTGCAGAGACTTGGACACCACTGAGCAACAGAACAGCTACTTCTAGAATCATGCCAGCTTGGTGCAAGAACCCCTAGACTGATTTCACTTTTCCTCAGGAGCGAGGAATGTATTCCGGAATTTCACACCAGTCCCTCTGGGGGAGCTGTCTGAGGTACACACAGATGCTCTCCTGTTCCTTTGACATGGTACACTCCCATCAGGTTATCTGAGACTGGCCAGGAGGGAGAATAACCATATTATACTTAATAGAATCTGCTGCATCAGAGAGAACTCTTTTGGGAGCAAGTGACAGAAAAGATGAAGTCTAAAAGGCCCAAGAAACAACCACTACAGACGATGTTTGAGGCCACACAACACATTCATTTGGGAGTAAGCTTCAGGTCTGGTTGGATCCAGGTGGCTGTTAAAAATACTGGCAGACTAATATAAAAATATAAATATGTTAATTTTCACAAACATAGTAAGTCCCAATATAAAAATATTGACATTCTCCTTTGCCATCACGTGGTCCTGCTTTCCTTTGTGTTGACTGCATTCTCAAGTATTCCCCTGATGGTGCCAAGACGGCTGCCAGTGTGGCCAAGCTTCCATCCCACCTCTTAATGCGAGGGTCTTCCTCTTTTTTAACCAGTCCCTACTGAAATCCAGCATCCACGCTTTGGCCTCCCATTGGCCCAGCTTAGGTCACATGCCCATCCCTGAACCAATCATGTGGCCAGGAGGAGGGGATGCTCTGATTGGACAGGCTTGCATCACTGGTCCAAGCAAGCCGCAGAAAGGACGATAAGCCCCTTCAGGTCACATGGACTGAGACAGGGCGGAGGGTCGGCTTTCCCCAGAGTAAGGGGTCCGTGTCTCAGGAAGGCAGACCTTGAGGGGTGTCTCTGTGTCCCGACACTGCACACGGGACCCCTCACATCCACGCCCACGCTCACCTCCTTCATGGCTTCCAGATCCGGGGCTAGGATTGGGAACCTCCACCCCAAAGGAGGGGACGCGCTCTTTATTAGGGTGGCTGCCTTCATCCAGGTAAGGGTAGAGATCTTGGCGATTGTCAGCGGAAATTCAAGGACTCACAGATGCCGAGGCTGCTCGGCCTAACCTCCACCTGAAGCTCCTTCCCTTTGCAGCCCAGGAGGCTGACCAGTCTCTGGGTCCAGGGAATCACACGTTCACACGGTCAGCACCCACAGACAGTGACCTCCTTCAGGGTGACGATGTCGTTCTGTTCACTTCAATCCCAGGACTCAAGGACAGTGCCTGGCAGCATATGTGTTCTTGCATAGATCAATCAACTTCACAACTGGCTGGTTCTGACTTAAAAGAAAATTCTCCTTATAAATGTATTTGTTGTAGTTTAACCACTAAGTTGTGTCCAACACTTGTATATTTAAACAAAGTTTAACTTCTGAGGATTTCTACCCTCTGATTAGGACCACTCAGAAACACATCTTCAGGAGAATACATGTCAGACATCCGATGCTACCGAGAACCCATAACCTCCGTTCAGTCTGTCCTCAGGAAATTCAGTATCGGTTTTTTCATGGAATCCCTCTCCCCACGCTCTCTCTAGACCTAATCCCCTTGGCCACTCAGTTCAGTTCAGTCGTTCAGTCACGTCTGACTCTTTGCGACCCCATGGATTGCAGCACGCCAGGCCTCCTTGTCCATCACCGACTCCCAGAGTTTACTCAAACTTGTGTCCATTGAGTCAGTGATGCCATCCAACCATCTCATCCTCTGTTGTCCCCTCCTCCTCCGCCTTCAGTCTTTGCCAGCATCAGGGTCTTTTTACGTGAGTCAGTTCTTCAAATCAGGTGACCTAATTATCTTGCTCAAAATGTGGTGTCTCTTCTCCAGGTGGGAGCACTAGAGTCCAGTGAGATGATCACCTCCCACATTCTACATAGTCTACCTCTATTAATATGGTCAACACCACATTATGGTCTCAGTCTCTGTGTCTTACTGGAAACTCACATATGCTTACTGTTTTCTAAAGCCCTTGTGTTTTTCACATATGTGTGGATAACATTTCACGTGGCTCCTGATACTCATGTAGAAGCTGAGGATGGGGAAAAGTAATCTTCTGGAGCACTCCTTTTGTCCCAAGCACTTCACTTGTAAATGCGTTCAGCTATTGACTGCTAACAAGATTATGAAGGAGGCAGGTGTGTGTGCAAAGCTGCTTCAGTCGTGTCTGACTCTTTGCGACACTATGGACTGTAGCCTAGCAGTCACCTCTGTCCATGGAATTCTCCAGGCAAGAGTACTAGATAGAGTAGGCTGCCATGCCCTCCTCCGGGGGCCCTTCCCGAGCCAAGGATCTGATACACAACTATTGCACGGCAGGCAGATTCTTTACCCAAAGCCATGAAGCCCTGAAGTAGGTAGTTGTCCCCAGTTCACAGATTTTGAACCTGGAGGCTCAGACACATTCCCTATTTGCAAAAGTCACACACCTGAAAGGGGCAGATTCAGGGTTCAAACCCAGAACAGCTGGCCCCACACCCGAGGGTTCAAACC
>ML663619.1:557230-577347 GCA_007570785.1 Antilocapra americana | reverse complement strand
CTGGCCCCACACCCGAGGGTTCAAACCCAGAACAGCCTGGCCCCCACCCCCGAGGGTTCAAACCCAGAACAGCCGGCCCCCACACCCAGGCCCTCCGGCAACACCATGAGTTCCTCCTAAAGCAGGGGTCTGAGTTGAAGGCGCGGGAGCCAGAGCACCCCAGGGAGGATCTCGCTGTGCACTGGGTAAGCTCTGGGTAAGCCTTGCCCAAACCCATCCATCCCATTGCACCCCCTGAGCCTACCCTTCTAGATACTGCTTCCAGCCTCCTGCAAGAACTTTCACACCCAGAAAGTTCTCTGTGTCCATCTGCCTGCTTGGCACAGCTCTATCTGCAGGGCACCGTGGGCAGCAGATGGGGTCAGCGAGCCCAGGGCTAACGAGCCATCTTGGAAAAGGTATGCAGACGAAAGAAGGCCAGTGTGGTCCGGCGCATGCCTGCCTTCTCTTCACCAGCTGTCGAGGGGCTCCCCAATTAAGTGGCTGTCTAGGGCTTTCAAAACCACTAATCAAACCTGCCAAAATCATTCAAAAAGAGCCTTTTACAAAGTTTCCCTTCGTTTATTTTTTAAGTGTGTTAAAAGGTTCATTAAAGATCTGCAAAGGATGAAGAAGCCCTTCTCCAGCTACCCCCCTCCCTCCCTCAGTAATTAAGAAAGCAGCTTCCCCCCAACAGAAGCTTCTGTGCCTCCCGCATTGGCAGCGGAAGACGTGGACGGGAGTTCAGAAGCGTCTTGTTAGCGTGTCTGCCTTGCAAGAATCGCTCGCTAATGGGAGATGCTGGGAGTTGGTAATTTGGTAAAACTGTGCTGTTATTGTCAACAGACCGCTTCTGCAGCTCCTCACCCGGGCCCCGCCTGCTCCATCTCTTGTACTAGGGACTCAGCTGGGAAACAGTCAAAGAAGAGAGGGCCCTCTGGGAGTCCCAGGGGAAGGTGTTCCCTTAAGGAACGCTCCCAAATAAGTGGCATTTGGGAAGATGCAGCTCACATCCCCCCCCAGAGAGAACTGCCTTCTTGCTGCTATGAGAGCTGGGGCATTGTGGGAAGGGTGTGGGCCCCAGAGTCAGGAAAACCTACTGTGGAGACCCCATCTCTGCCTCTGAGTTACCCGGGGCAATGGTTTCAAGTCCTGTGTCCACAGCTGTAATGTGGCGAGAACAGCCTCCTTGCAGGACTGCCTCTGCTGTCCACAGTGCTCATTCCCATCACGGACACTGACGGAACGCTGACCGAGAGGGAGATGATCTTGCTAAGGTTCCCCAAACACCCATTTCTCAGACAGGGAAACTGAGGCTCAGAGAGGCTGAGTGGCTTGGCAGTGGCTGGGAAGCGGAGTGGGATTTGAAGCCTTGTGCGTGGTGCTCATTCTTGTCTCAGACCCCAGGTGCCGTTGCAGCTGTGACCACGGGGCATGCAGAGGGGGCCCCGCACCTGCCTGAGGTTGAGGAAGCTGGGAGCTTCCAGGCTCCGGGAACGGGGGACTAGAAGGGGCCATCACTGATTTTCGGGGGTGGTGGGTAAAAGGGGGAGGAGGGTGAGGGAGAAGGGGCGAGGAGGCTGGCTGGAAGCCCCACAGCACATCACCCAACCCATGCTCCTCCTGCTTGGACCAGATCTTGGAGGCTCTGATGAATAAACAGACCCGGCCCTTACCTAGCGTCAAAATTCCCATTCTGATAGGATAGGAGAGCTGACATGGACTGAGCGGAAAGGTACTAATAACCAACAAAGCCTGGTCCTCATTTATTCACCAGATATTCCTGAGTGCCTGCTGTGAGCCTGGGGGGACGGCAGGGCGCTGTTAGGTCTCTGCCCAGAGTCCTCCCGTGGCTCCGAGGGCAGCCCCTTCCTCATCACCATCCGACTGCCAACACGTCTCCCAGGATGCCTGCTCCTTGTCCTCCCCCCAAGGCTGCAGGCCACTGCCCGGAGTCACCACCCCCAGCCCCTCCACCAGTGTTTCCACAAGCTTCTCTGTACCCTTTGGGTTTCAGGTCCAGCGTGCTGCTGTAGAGATGCCCTCCCAGACGGCTTCCCATCGCGGGGCCTGCCCCTCCCTTTGCAGTCTCTGTGCTTCCCTCCTTTCTGTCTGCTTCATAGCTGTGAGCATCACTCACAGTTATCTCCTTATCCGTGTGTTTCCTCCATGTCTCAGAAACTCCTTGGGGGAAGGAACAGCGTCTGTCTTGTTCACCACGACATCTCCAGAGCCCGAAACCCAGTAGGTTCCAAAAAGCACTGATTGTAGGAGCCACTCACAAGACACTTTAACCCGCTGCCGGGGGCCTTCGAGGGGAATCACAGGTGGCCCTGACAGCTGCTGGAAGGAAGCACTCCTCCCCTGGGCTGGGGAACGATGCCTCCGGGGTAGGGATCCTGGAGTACAGATGGCGGCATGGGGGAACGGGAGAAGCAGAGCTTGTGGAATCGATGCGCACAGTAGCCACGGTGTCTGGGCCCAGGGCAGAGGGCCTGGCCCCAGGGGCAGGACTGCAGAGGATCGAGCTGTGACAGTTAGCCGTGTGGCCGGCAGAGCTGGGCAAGCCCAGGGAAGCTGGCAGCTCCAAGGCTGGCCTGCCCACAAACCCTGATTGCAGTTTTTCACCTGCTGTTAGAGCAGCTGCAGCTGGGCCCCTTAGCCAGACACAGAGAGAGGAACAAAAAACAGAGAAAGGGAAAAACCCACCAGGAAGCACATTTGGAAACAACAAGGAATGCGTGGGAGGCTCCAGGCAAGCGACCTCATTTCCTCCCCGGACACAAGGCCCTCCTGCTGCTGGGCAAGGCTGAGCAGGCTCCGCCCAGGCCTCCCCAGGCGGGAGCTTCTGCCAGGCAAGATGTTTCTCCTGGAAAAGAGCACTGAAACCCAGCAGGACCGGCAGGGGTCTGATGAACAACTGTTTTCTCCTGAGTCAACTTCCCAGGTCAATAGACGTTCCCTGATGAGTGCTGGGTTCCAGGCTCTGAGCCTCAAGCTGAGAAAGCAGATGCAATGGACACAGCCCTGCCCTTGAGAGGCTGGTAGTCAGGGAGGGGAGAGGAATACAGAAGTCAGACAGTTGGGATCAGTGCAGAGGTGATGAGGGGGACAGAGAAGGGCCATCGAGACGGATGGGCTGAGACCCCCCCCCCCGCTTTGGCTGAAGGGGGATAAAGGTCAAGGGTCATGGGGATGGCATGCTGGATGAAGGCAAAGGCACCAGTTGCCTGGGAGCACCACCGTCTTGGGAGCACCACGGCCCTGGGAGCACCAGGGCCCTGTGATGCCCTCCTCCGAGGCCCGAGGCTGGATCACTGTATCTTTTTGGCACCAGTGACTGCTTTCGTGGAAGTCAATTTTCCCACAGACTGGGAGGGCATGGTTTCGGGGTGATCCTAGCGCACCACATTTACTGCGCACTTTATTCCTATTGTTATTACATCAGCTCCACCTCAGACCATCAGACATTAGATCCCAGAGGTTGGGGACCCCTGCCATATGTGACAGAGGGTGAGCACAGAGGCTACCCAGGGCTCCCCGTCCCCAGAGATAAGGCAGACAGGAAGAAAAGGAAAAGCCTGGAAGGGCCTGCCTGTGGTCGGCACAGGCCGTTAGACGGGGTCGTTACAGAGTGGCGATGGGGTGATGACTGTGACTGGTGGTCATGGATCTGCGGTGACATGGTGATGCAGAGGAGCTATTACAACGGCTGAGGCTCTGATACCCCAGGAAAGGAGGGAGGTGTTGGTGATGGTGATAACAATGGTGGTCATAGCAGTCTGAATCCAGGTGTTTTCTCACCATCCTGCACCTCAGCTTCCCCATCTTGTAGAATAGGAGTGATGTCTGCTCATCAGGGCTGCTATGAGGATCTTTAAAAGGAAGCTCAAGATCCAGAAGGGGAGTATGGAGGGGGCAGATTTCAAGGTGGGAGGGGTGCTCTACAGCTACGGTGATGGTGAGAGTCTATCTTGAGGAGCTGAGTTTCCAATGAAAGCTTGGCTGTGGCGGATAATCCAAATGGGGTGCCGGGAAGGAGGGTGGCTGGCCAGAACACCTGGTAATGAACACAGAGCTCAGAAAGGTCACCATAAAAAGGGCAGCCTCTACTGCACCAGCCTGCTGGCATTCTTATGAGCTGCATCTCTGTTTGAAATTGCCGTGTTTATATGCCATCTTGTTTATTGTCCATTTCCTCTAACTAAGTCTTAAGCGCCAGGAGGGCCGCTTCTGGGTTCCAGTGCTTGAAATGGTCTGGTCCAGAATGGGCATCCAGTTACTGCCTGTTGGACACATGAGTGAAGCTGTAAATGATGCTGTTGTGTGAATGCAGCAAGGGCAGCCTTGTGATGAGGTCACTGACCTTTTAGCTCATGACCTTCCACAAACTGAATTGCTGACTTTCTGGGGACACCTGAGCCCCCTGACACTAATGCATGTTGAGCAGGTGATGTTCCAGAGGAGGAGCCGCCCCACCTGCTTCCTTTGAGGTATCTGGCGCTAGGATGCTTCCCGCTATTATACCAGCACTGTTCTCTCATCTATCCCAGCCAGCAGGGCAAAACTAGTGACCCCATCTTCCAGCCCAGGAAACAGAGGTTTGGGAGGGCAAAGTTCCTCTCAAGTTCACACAGTTGGGAACAGGCAGCATCAGTCCCAAAGCTCAGGGCTCTGTCACCAAGCCCAGAGCTCCTTTCGGAAGCCCCACTCACCTCCAAGGTCATAGACACAGATCGGTTATGCTCTCAGAGCAGTAGCTTCGTTTACAAGCTTTCTCTTCTGCCAAGTGTGATTTGTGTGTTGCACAATGGGCTACAAGTCCTTTTCCTCTCTGAGCCTCAGTTTTCCCACCTGTGCTGCGTGTGTGAATGTCTACACTTTCCCTGCTTTGTCCAAGGATAACCTCATAGTGGTAAAACCTGACTCAGTGCCGTGCAGCTAGCAGGTGCTCACCGATGGTCTGACGTACCCCCTTTCCTGCCTGGGCTGCTATCCTCTGGGTCCCAAGGAGGAGAGGTGGCCAGAAGCTGCGTACAGATGAGGGTGTGGAGGGCAGACAGGTAGGCAGGGGTAGAGAGAGGGATACAGGGAAGGGAGCCCCAGGGCAAGGCTGAGAGTGGAAGAAGTGAGCATGGAAACCCGGAGCCCAGCAGGACTGACCTGAAGCAGGAGGGAGAAGGGCACATACTTGCCTTGTCATGTAAATGATAAACAATAATAATAACGTTGGTTTGTGTGTAATGAGAACGTCTACAGGGAGCGAATCACCTTGGTAATGGGCTGCAGACGTCAGTGAGTCATTTGCTTCTTGAGGGAGAGCTGAGGTTTGTGTTCCCTCTGTAACACACGCACACCCAGGATGTCTCTCCGGTGGGGAGAAGGGGATCGTGTAGAGTGTGAAGCAGCTGGGGCTGGGAGCAGGAGAGCTGTGCGGTGGTTGTCTTTGTTGCTCACCGGTCGTGTTCGCTCTCAGCTCACAGGCACACCGCGTTCCCTGGGGAAGTGATGTGGGTCCCCTCTGGGTGGGACCCCCCAGAATTGCCTCCCCTCTGTGGCAGTGCTTGTGGAAGTGTATGCCAACAGGGAACTGCATCAGCCGCGGTCCGGAGAGAAGGGAGGCAGGCCGAGTGCCCGCTGCAGGGCACGCAGCAGGAGGGGAATCCACCCGCGGTCAGTGTGAGCCATCGGGGCTGAGGGCCCCGTTACCACATCACTACCCACCCCACCCTGAGCAGCACAGGGCCCTGCTCTGGGCCCAGGCCATCGGGTGGTGCAGGTGTCCAGAATCATGGCCTCTCAAACGTGGTTCCCTGGCCAGATGGGAGCTGCTGCCAGCCTCCAAGACACGGAGATGGGTCTCTCAACCTTGAGTCGTCTGATGGGCTGGTCCCCTCACCACTTTGTTCTGCTCGTTGTACCATCGATTCAGAAGTTACAAGACCCTGACCCTGAAGTTACAAGTTCAGGATACAAAATCTGACGGATGTCCAGTATCATGGAGAGAAAAGGTGGCCTATTGGCTGAATTTTACTTTTTCAATTACTTTTAAGGTCATGAGGCGTCAGAGCATTGTGGGTTTGGGGTGACAGCCTGCATGATGTGTAGGTGGTAGCTATCACAAACTGTGTTTTCATCCCGTCCCCTCATTGCGAGGTGGGAGATTTTGGCTCCATGTGTTCAAGGTCATGGCCACTAAATGTGTTGTTTTAAACTCTCCCTAAAGTTTCTCTTTACGTTTCTCCCAGACAAGCGGTCTCAGAGAACCTGATTACTACCTGCATGTCATATTTTGGGAGGTCTAAGGAGTGAAGGGAACTTTGAGAGAGAAAACCTCACACCTGGGTTTAAATCTTCCAGGAAAGATAATGATGGACACTCTTCTGCCAGGTGGGTGAAAATCCAACCCGCTCTCTGCTTCCCATGTAATTATCTGGAAGCTTAGCTGGAGTCTCACCCCCAGAGTTTCTTGCTGTACGGGAAGAGCTGGTGCCTGGGAATTCTTCCTTATAACCTCTCCACCTCTGGTCTTGTAATAATCCACTCTCTGCCTCTCTTGCCGGGGGGTGCTGTTCTTCAGACCTTTAATCATGTCAGCGCATTTCTGAATCCTTTCCAGTCGCCACACCACGCGGCATCTCTGCACAGATTGTGCTTTTACTGCTTCCCCTTCCCATATATTATACACTCACGTAGTCAGCCTAATAGCCCTCACAGCCTGGAAGCATAAATCACATTTAAAAATGGAGCAAAGTGGTTTAGCATCTTCAGCTGGAATAATAATAACAGGAGGTAACACTGATGAAGGATGCCAGGAATCGTGCCAGGGGCCGTGCCAGGGGCTGCTCCAACACTCCAGGCAAGTTAGCTTCTTTCTTCCTTGCCACCACCCAGAGAGGTGGTATGGGCATTTTTCTGCTGAGGAAACTGAGGCACAGAGCATTTCAGTAACTTGCCCAAGGTCATGCATTGGACTCAGTATCCAAGCTCTGTGTACTAAACCCTGGAGTCTTCCCTTTAAGCACTGCATTCTGTACGTCTCCAAAGGAACTTTGGGGGTCTCCAAATCCAGCCCTTCTGGAAGACAAGGCACAGAGGAGCAAAGTGACATTTTCTGACCCTATGGAAAGTCAGTGGCAGACCCACTAATGGGTGCACTCACATCAGTCCTGTTTCAGGCTTTCTACATCCCCCCGGTGGGGAAACCTTTGATTTGTACAAGGCTGCTTGGCTCTCTTTTCTTTCCTGCTCCACCCACAGGCCAGGCTTCCTTGTTCTTTCCAGAGACCCAGCCCCTGGGGAAGAGGGAAGCCCACACAGTCTACCCTGCTCCCGGCACATCTGGAGGTGAGTCTCAGATGAGACATGCCTTGGGATAGAAACACCCTCAGCACCGTGGTTAAGAAATGTTAACAGAGGGAGGGGATTCCCTCTGGACCCTAAGGGCCTGGTGGAGCTGGTTAAAATTCTTTGAAGGAAAAAAGGACCACACACACACACGACTTGGTTGCACCCAGCTTCTTGTCCAAGCTAAGCCCAGACTCTGGTGACCTCCTCTCCAAAACCCTCTGCTTAATGAGAGACAAAACAGATCCTTAAACAGAAATCTTGCTAGGGAGTCCTGGAGGAGAAAAGGTAAAATCAATCTTCAGCCAGGATTAGGAGAGTCTTAGGGGTCTTTGGGTCAACAGGTGAGAACCAGAATTAAGAAGAAAGCTCCCTGAGCTCTCAATTTACCTCCTCAATGACATATCGTGGAGCATTAAAACTAATCAGCTATGCAATGATTTTATTACATAAGCCAATAAAATGGAAAAATTAAATTTTCACTGTTCACTGTTAGGCTGAGGTTTTTGAACCTTATATTTTATAGCTTCATGGTTCTCGTAGAAGATTTTTTAAAAATACATTCTTCCGTTCTGAGCAGAGTTACTCTTAAATATTTCACAAGCTTGCGTCTGGCAGATAGAACTGTTGCTCCTAGTTCTTCACTGACCTGCACTCGCCTTTGCTATGTGACTTCAAAGCAGAATGGCATCGCAGACGTCCCTGCAGCCCTGACTTTGTGTGTGGCATGTGACTTGCTTGGACCAGTGAAACATGAGAGGAACTGACGGAGCGGCGTCGAGTGTTTCCAAGTGTCCTGGGCAAACGTTTTGCCCTCCATCGTGAGTGGGGCATGCCCCTGCTGTGCGAGATGTGAAACAGGCCTGAACCACCCACAGCTGTAGCTGTCATGCAGCCTGCAGCCCAGCCCCGCTGAGCTGTAACTGGCCCACAGACCCATGGGAACAAAGTCGGTGCTCGTCTCTGTAAGCCATTTCAATTTGGGGTTGTTATGGGCTTCCCTGGTGGCTCAGATGGTAAAGAATCTACCTGCAATGCAGGAGACATGGTTGTGATTCCTGGGTTGGGAAGATCTCCTGGAGAACAGAATGGTACCCTGTTCCTGTGTTCTTGCCTGGAGAATTCCATGGTCAGAGGAGCCCATTGGGCTGTAATACACGGGGCCTCAACGAGTCAGACACAGCTGAGCAGCTGAGCCCAGCAATGCAGATTTATTGTTACAAAAACCTATTACAGTACAAATACTTATGGAGACGGGCAGTCTCAGAATCTCTAATTCAGAAGACGCTTTTTCTTAATTAACAACATGACCGTCACTTATCAAGGACTTACTAAGTGCCAAGCGCCTGTGCTAGATAATGTATGTGCAGCATCATTTTCAGTTGAGAAAACAGAAGCTCAGAGAGGTCAGGTAACTTAACCAAGGCCACTTAGCTAATCAGTGGTAGAACTGGGGTGTCATCCTCAGGTCTTGCTGACTACAAGAGACCCACTCACCCACGCTGCCCTCACGTCTTGCAGTTGGTCAGCCTCAGCCTCCCCGGTGGTCCAGGGCTGTGTGACAGGGACTCACCCTCCGAGATCTTTGCCAAGGTTTCTCTCAGGGTGACTTCAAGTCCTTTAACTAAAAGAAATTCATCTCCGCCCCCCACCCCGCCAAGGTGCATTCCATCTTTGAACGTTTAGGGTTACTGGAAATTCTTCCTTATCTTGAGCCCAAACCTGTCTGTCTCTGGTCCTGATTGCTTCCTCCTTTGGGACTATGTAAAGAGAAAGCTGAAGTTCTCCTGTCTGCACACTAATCTTCTAAATATCATGAGACAGACTTTGTATTCATTCCATGTTTTCTCTTCTCTGAACTAAACACCCCTACCTCTTTAGCCGTCCTTAAGGAAATGTATTTTTCAGTGAAATATTGCATATAGAAAAGTGCATGAAACATTAATGTACAGTTTAATAAATAACTCTAAAGTGGGCCTCATAAAACTCTTTCCAGACCAGGAGCTGGAGTTTTGCCATCTCCTGAAGACCCTGTGTGTCCCTCTGTATATTTTTGCTCCCCGCCTGGCTAGAACCACCGGCCTGACATTCATGGCAATAACGGCCTGGCTCTCCTTCGTTGTTTTATTAGCTGTGTAGGCATTTAGCTTTGCCTGTCTGTGGGCTTCACGTAAATGAACACGGGAGTCTCCTGTGCTTGGTCTCTTTTAATCCACATTTTGTTTGTAAGATTCATTTGTTGTTGTTTGCAGCTAGACTTCGTTTCTTTTCCTGTGGGTATGGTATTCCACTCTATGATTACACTGCAGTTCGCTCATCAGCTCTGTCCTCGGTGGTCGTCTAGAATGTGCGTAGGCTTTGGTCATGGCGCACAGCACTGCCGTGAAGGTTCTGATGAATGTGCTCTGGTCATATATATATCTGAGTTTATTTGGAATCATGGGATCCAAGTAGCTTCAACTTAAATAATTCCCAGCTGGTTTCAAAGTGTTGGAATATAATTCAGATGCCTCCTAATAGTTTCTGTGGCTGGCTGTTGTTCTTCTGACTGTTCTTTACACAGCTTGGTTTCCAGTAGCCTTTATCCTGGCGATGTGGCCTCCATGTGGTGCACATTCACAGGGCAGTCCTATTCAGAAGGCGTATGCACTTATAACTATACCCACACGTTTACCCAACGGTACACGAGCTGTATGCAGAGACAAGAAAGCATTTCCCATTCGTTGCAAAAGACTGGGTTACAGGCCTGCCTCTTCCGTCTCTGGCCGGTGATAGGTCTATCCACACTCTCGGGCATGCAGGTAGGCATGGGTTTACTTCTCTGTCTCCTGGTGGGGCTGAGCCTCAGGCCGATGGGAAGTGAGCAGATTCAATGCAATGCCCTTGCACAATTCAGCTGGTGCTCTTTCTTTTGACTCTGCTATTTCCATGGGCCCAGGAAGAGTATAGCTTTCCCTGGTGGCTCAGCAGTAAAGAATCTGCCTGCAGTGCGGGAGACGTGGGTCCAAACCCTGGCTTGCAAAGATCCCTTGGAGAAGAAAATGGAAACTCACTCCAATATTCTTACCTGGGAAATCCCATGGACAGACGAACCTGGTGGGCTACAGTCCATGGAGTCACAAGAATTGGACACGATTGAGTGAATGAACTGCCACCACAGACAGGTGTGAGAGCCACTTGAGGTGCAGCAGTCCCAGCTGAACCCAGCATCTACCAGCCAAGTCCCAGTCAACTAATCAATGAACTAACTAAATGCTGTTGTTTTATGCCACTGAGGTTTTGTGGTGGTTTGGCTTGGAGCAATGGTTAACCAATACAACTGTCATCATTCCCTTAGTAATAGCTACCAGTTATTGAGCACTTATTATGTGCCAGGCACTGTGCTAAGACCTTTATAGACATTACCTTGTGGAATCCCCATACCACCCCTCTATAGAAAATACCATATTCTCTCCATTTTGCAGTGGGAATCTGAGGCTCACAGAGGTTAAGGGACTGGCCTAAAGTCACAGAATTAGGAAGAGGAGGCACCAAAATTTATACTGAGTTCTCTCTGACTCAAGAGTTTGTCACCAGCTGGGACAGCGGCAGGCGGAGGTCTTACTAAGGCATCAGAAGACCCAGGGCTCACACACTCTCAGATAGCCAGACTGAAGCAAGCAGAGAAGCAGCCAGGGAGTAGCCCTTTTAACGAGCGCTCCTCTTTGGCTGGCTCAGGCTGGCCCTTGGGCTGTCTCTCTGATGCTAGAGTCTAGCCATGAGGCCACCACGCTGTCCGTATAGTGTTGAGATGACAACAGAGACTATAAACAGGTCTGAGCTGGGTGGGAGTCCTGGCCTGACTTCCTACCAGTGGTGTCTCCTCAAGCAAGTGACTCAGTCACTCAAAGCTCCGTTTCCTCATCTGTAAAGAAGGAGATAATTTTTTTTTTTCCCCTGGAAGCTTTGACCCAATTTACTGTCAGGGACAATGCTACCAGGGATGGGCAGAACTTATAAATGGCAAAGCCCTCTGCCACGTTTGTGGTGGTCATTTTTTATTGTTATGCTGACAACATGGTCTCCATCGTGACCGAGCAGACACTGATGTTGCTGAGCAGCGACACGGCCCTTCTATGTAAGGAGGAGAACTGGCAATGTTAAAAATATTGAGAAGGGCAAAGATCCCTCAGGTCCCAGGACAGCATTTGGGTTGATGGATGGTTGTTCCTCTGCCTTCTCACCCAAGCTGAAAAGGCTTGAGTTTGGGAGGGAAACATCCTCATTTCATCACCCAGAGAGAGTCTTGAGCAGCAGAGACCACAAGGATGGCCGGTGAACTGCTGAGCTCCAGGGAGGTCCGCCCTGGGCCGGTCAGGATCCCCCCTGGGGGCCCGCGCATCCTGCAGCCCTGGCGCGGTGTCGTTTGGTGGGCTGGCCGCCTTCAAAGTCCTGCGTGCTGCAAGACTGCGGGAAGGGGGGGGCCTCTATTGACCTTCAACTTTTGTGGGCTTTAGTTTCTGCAAAATCCTCTTTCATTTCTCCCCAGAACAGCATCTGACAGCTCTCCTCACTCCTCTGGGTGTGACGGTTTCTTTGTTTGCTTGAATAAAGAGGCTTGTTACCGGGGAAGATGCCTTGGCAAGTGTCAACGGAGATATCTGTTTCCTTGAAGAAACTCCCATAAAACCTTTCAAACTGCAGGTTTGGAGTCCCAGAGCCCCCTGGATCCAAAGGCCTCTCCGTGTTCCCTTACCTCCTTCAGCCCTTGTTGGGTGATTTTCCAAGACTCTCCTTTGCAGCAGGAAGGCTGAGCCTGCTCCTAGAGCCTCTGGGGCACCCGGCGAGCTCCCCTCCATCAGTCTGCTTTGCTTCCGGTGACCCCAGACTAAGGTTTCTGTGCTGGGCAGGAGAGGGGAGGCGATTTGTCTCAGGAGGGGTTAGCGGACACAGGCCTGTCGTTCGCCCCCTCGGAAGATTTCTCAAGCCCCCCCGGTGTTCATTAGGTTTCCAGCATCTGGGAGTTCTCTGAGCTCAGCAGAGGGGGATGCACAGCCGGCATCTCTGTCTGTGGGCTGCAGGTCTCAATCCTCAGCAAAGACATTGAAAGACAGCTTCATCTTTTGCTCTGGTTTCCTTGCCTGCTGCTCCCCCCTGGTCTCAGGCTTCATCCATCACACACCCCTCTGCCTTTACACACAGGGGTTCCTGCCCCAGGATGCTCTTCTTCCTCCCGTGACCCCGGCTCTAACATCACCTTCTCAGGCATCTTTTCTGACCCCGTGGGAGGGCCAGCCCTCATGCGTGCTAAATCGATTCAGTTGTGTCTGACTCTCTGTGACCCCATGGACTGTAGCCTGCCAGGCTCCTCTGTCCGTGGGATTCTCCAGGCAAGAACACAGGTGGGTGGCCAGGCCCTCCTCCAGGGGATCTTCTTGACCCAGGAATTGAACCCAGGTCTCTTAGTCTCCTGCATTGGCAGGCAGTGTTCTTTACTACTTGCACGACCTGGGAAGCCCAAAGCTCTCTCTTTCTGCCTGCTTTTATTTTAGGGCTTCTTACATGCTCTCTTAATGATCTGCCTGGATGTTGCGTTATAGCTCAGTCGATAAAGAATCTGCCTGCAGTGCAGGAGACCCCGTTCAATCCCTGGGTCAGAAAGATTCCCTGGAGAAGGGCATGGGAACCCACTCCAGTGTTCCTGCCTGGAGAACCCCATGGACAGAGGAGCCTGGTGGGCGACAGTCCCTGGGGTCACAAGAGTTGGACATACTTAGCGACTGAACCACCACTGGATGTTCATCCCCCACCAGGCAAGAGCTCCTGGGTGGCCAGGAGCCGGCACTTCACAGGCACTGTATCAGTTTGCCTTTCTAAGGCTTCAGCTGTGAGTCCCATCCAGGTCGGGGCTTCCATGGTGGCTCAGACAGGGAGTCATCTGCCTGTAAGGCACGAGACCTGGATTCGATCCCTCGGTTGGAAAGATCCCCTGGAGGAGGGCATGGCAACCCACTCCAGTGTTCCTGCCTGGAGAACCCCATGGACAGAGGAGCCTGGCGGGCTGCCATCCACGGGGTCAGACACGACTGAGCGACTGACACTTTCACTTTAACTGCCATCCAGGCTGACTGCGGCGCTGTGGGGACGGCGGTCACCGCACAAACGGGAAGGGCGGTGAGCCAGCATGGGCACGCCATCACACTGGCTTCTGGAATTTCTGGGCTCGTGAGAAACAGGAACAAATGTTCCGCAGGACAGTAGTCCCCACATACCTAGAATGACCCACCTTCTCTGGGGCCCCTGCACCTAGAGCCTTAGGAGAGAGAATCCAACGGTCCTGTTTATTTCCACTTGGAGTGAAGCATCGTTCCCGCTGTCCGTCCCTCTCTCCTGAGTCTCTGCAGAGGACACAGACTTCTGCAGCAGACTTGGGCAGTAACCTTGACTCCCCCTGGGGTGGCTGGGGTTAGCAGGGTCTCCGAGCTCAGGGCCTCAGCCACTCTTCAGAAAGACTATCTCAGGCCTCTGTCCTCAAAGGGACAGCAGGCACAGTGACCCCTGGGCTCCCCTCCAGGGCCATATGCCATTCATCGTGAGCACAAGGAAGGACCTCACAAGGGGTCTTGCTTGGTGATGGGAAGACACCTGGCCTCACCAAAGAAAAGCGAGAGTGAAAGCGGAGTCACTCGGTCATGTCCGGCTCTTGTGACCCCGTGGACTATAGCCCACCAGGCTCCTCCCTCCATGGGATTCTCCAGGCAAGAGTACTGGAGTGGGTTGCCATTTCCTTCTCCAGGGGATCTTCTCGACCCATGGATCGAACCCGGGTCTCTCACATTGCAGGCAGACACTTTACCATCTGAGCCACGAGGGAAGCCTCACTAAAGGAACTGAGACAAATAAATTCGAGTCCCCGCAGCATCTCAAAACCTGCAGGTAGTCAACAGAACATATCTTTTTGTCCCAAGTCAGTGTTCCTGAATCCAGAGTGCCTTAATCCTTTAGCAGCAAAAGTAACTAAAACTATGCTAAGCACTGCGTTGGTATCAGACAAGTGTTACTCCATCCCACCCCCTTCCAGTCTGGTACAGCCGGGCCCTAGGCCTGTCCTGCTGACAGATGTCAGAATGGGGCTCAGGTTGGTGGCATGAGCCAGCTGAGTTCAGGGAGAGATCAGGCCTCGAGGCCAGTGAGACTCCGAAGCCGGACCTCTGTTCTCGTGGCCTAACCCGCATGCCCCAGCAGCCCTGGTCTCCAAGACTCAGCCCTGCCCAGGGCCAGCTCTGCCCACACCCCTCCTGAAAGGGGGTGCTGTGATGGGGACGTCCTGTCCTGTCTGCCTGCTGGTGTCCAGAGGTGAGCCCCGATCCCAGGAGCTGCCGCTCTTCAGTTCTGTGCTGCCTGGGAGGCCTGGGGCCAACCTGCTCACCCACACATTCCCTTCGAGCCTCAGTGTCCCCCACGCCAGGCTCACCGACTCGTGGCTGTTCTTTCATCTCAGCTGTCTTCCTTCGCAGTATCTTCATTCTTTCTCTAGATCTGAACTCCGCTCACCACTGGCTTCACCAGGAATCTCCTGTATAGAGTGGACCTGGCCACCATCAACCCCAGCCACTGGAGGGAGTACATCTACCCTCCATGGTAGCACTTGTCCTCACTCCAGAGAACCCCCTTGACTCCCAAACACTGAATGCGTGAACGTCTGGGCTCTGCCTTTAGGCCACGTTCTGCTCTGAGCAGTGATAACCCTAATAACCCAAGCCATTTATCATTGAATAGGGCAAGTGTGTCCAGTGAAGGCGGCGGTCTTCATGGCTTATCTCTTCTAATCCTCACTGGGCTTCATGGTCCCCTTGTACAGATGAGGAAACTGAGGCTCAGTGGGAATGGATGACTCTCCTAAGGTGGCACGGCTGACACTGTAGGCTGTCTTGGAGCCCAGCCTCTCTCTCCAACCCCTGGACACAGCGAGTGGACCATCTCCTTAAAGATGTCTCAGCTGAAGACATGGAAGCAACCTAGATGTCCATCAGCAGATAAATGGATAAGGAAGTTGTGGTATATATACACAATGGAATATTCAGTTCAGTTCAGTCTCTCAGTCCTGACTCTTTGCAACCCCATGAAGCGCAGCATGCCAGGCCTCCCTGTCCGTCACCAACTCCTGGAGCTTGACCAAACTCATGTCCATCGAGTCGGTGATGCCATCCTACCATCTTATCCTTTGTCGTCCCCTTCTCCTCCCACCTTCAATCTTTCCCAGCAGCAGGGTCTTTTCGAACGAGTCAGTTCTTTGCATCAGGTGGCCAAAGGACTGGAGGTTCAGCTTCAAGATCAGTCCTTCCAATGAATATTCAGGAGTGATCTCCTTTACGATGGACTGGTTGGATCTTCTTGCAGTCCAAGGGACTCTCAAGAGTCTTCTCCAACACCACAGTTCAAAAGCATCAATTATTCTGTGCACAGCTTTCTTTATGGTCCAACTCTCACATCTATACATGACCACTGGGAAAACCATAGCTTTGACTAGATGGACCTTTGTTGGCAAAGTAATGTCTCTGCTTTTTAATATACTCTCTAGGTTGGTCATAACTTTTCTTCCAAGGAGCAAGAGTCTTTTAATTTCATGGCTGCAGTCACCATCTGCAGTGACTTTGGAGCCCAGAAAATAAAGTCTGTCAATGGAATATTACTTGGCTATAAAAAGGAACACATCTGAGTCAGTTCTAATGAGGTGGATGAAACTGGAGCCTATTATACAGAGTGAAGTAAGTCAGAAAGAGAAACACAAATTCTGTATATTAACACATACATATGGCATTAAGAAAGATGGCAATGATGATCCTACATACAGGGCAGCAAAAGAAACACAGACATAAAGAACAGACTTTTGGACTCTGTGGGAGAAGGCGAGGGTGGGATGATCTGAGAGAATAGCACTGAAACATGTATATTACCATATGTGAAACAGATCGCCAGTCCAGGTTCGATGCATGAGACAGGGCGCTCAGGGCTGGTGCACTGGGGTGACCCTGAGGGATGGGATGGGGAGGGAGGTGAGAGACGGGTTCAGGATGGGGGTCACATGTCCACCCATGGCTGATTCATGTCAGTGTATGGCAAAAATCATCACAATATTGTAAAGGAATTATCCTCCAATTAAAATAAGTTAATTAATTTAAAAAAAAAAAGATATCTCAGCTGTCTCTAAGGCCAGGTGACCTCTGGCTTTAGTGCTCCAGGAAGGGACGAAACTGCTCTCCAGTCTAGAATCTCCTCTCAACACTTGTCCTGCTTTGATAAAAGCTCAGAACACGGCCGCCAGGGACTGCAGCAGCGGAACTAGAATTTCACGTGTGAATTGCTGCACTCTCGTGGGCCCCTAGGCTCCTTCCATACATACGGACCAGCTGATGAGGGTGTACAACGTAGCAAACATGGTGGCAGCACAGGGCGGCGTATCACGAGTCTCCTGGGTGACTGGCTCTGTGCTGTTTGTCACAGACTCCAGAGGGAGCGTGTTCCCTGAATGGTGTGGACGTCGCACCAGCTTCAACGATCCAAGGGACAGACAATCTCTCTGTCCTTCTTAGAAGCCTCAACATCCAATCTACCAGCAGGTCAGCCCACCCCATCCAGCCTGCTTCTTCCACCTTTCCTTTACCAAGTGACAAAAGGAGATTTTTGCTTTGTTGCAAAAAGGGGGGAGAGGAAAAAGGAGAAAAAAAAACACACTCTCAACAACCAACAAGAAATAATTAGTGCACACTGTGTCATTAAACACTAGACTTTAATTAAATCGCATGGAGATAAATACCTCTAACGACTGGAAATCTGGAGACCGTAGACAGCAAAGCACTCAGCATAATGGAGTAATAGACTCCGCAAATAGCGTCAAGTCAGGGATTCCGACTTGATTAAGAATCCGACTAAATTGGGTTGTCACCTCGGAGGCTGCACCTACTACCTGAAAATTGCTCATTATCTTCCCCATTTGATCTTCTTGGAGCTAACAAGCCTGTGCGGAAATCGGTCCAGTGATCAAAGGACCCAATTATTTGGCATTCTTTCCTGCGTCGGGGTCCTCATCATTGCCGTCTCCCTCCCGTCCTTCTTATTTGCAATGAATCATCACCCGGCAGCGGCCAGTGCTGGAAGGCCAGGCTGGAGGTGACCTCTGCGAGTTCTGAGATGAGCGTCCCTTTCGTCACCCTGACTGCGGGGACCGAGGCGCCTGGCTCCGGGAGGCAGCGTGGATGTCTCTCTCTCCTCTGTCCCTGCCGGCAGCCAGCCCCCAAGTCCAGTCTCAAGCCCCCCTTGTATCTGACCTGTCCTTCTGTCTCCTGCTGCCGCCCGAGGTCAGCATGAGGCCATCCTCATCCAAGGATGAGAATCTCCGATCACTCTCTCATTCCCATCCTTCCCTGGCCAAAACGACACTTGTAAAGCGTGGGCGCTCAGCTGCTCAGTCATGTCCAACTCTCTGCAGCCCTGTGGCCTGCAGCCCCCTAGGCTCCTCTGTCCGTGCAAATTTCCAGGCAAAAATAATGGATAGGTTGCCATTTCCTCCTCCAGGGGATCTTCCTGACCCAGGGTCTCCGGCATTGCAGGCAGATTCTTTACCGTCTGAGCCACCAGGGAAGCCCATATCTAAATGAATAAGTAGTTTTTAGTCTTTTAGAAAGTCATACGAGCTATGGGAAAATGGGGGAGGGGGGAAGTAGGGCAGGGCAAGGGTGATCAGAGTTCAACACAGTGATTTTTTAAAGGGGGGCCACTCATCTGACCCCTTACACAATCTCACGAGGGAATCCTAGTATTCTGCCCCGTTTACACCAGAGACAAGTGGGCCTAAAGAGGACACGTGACTTACAAGGTATTGAACTGCCAAGCACACGTACACGAAGAATAGAAAGTTTTCTGTAAAGTTTTGGTAATTTCTGGTGATGGTGATTTTACATATAGTTAGTTAGTTCAGTCACTCAGTCATGTCCAACTCTTTGTGGCCCCATGGACTTCAGCACGCCAAGCCCCCCTGTCCATCACCAACTCCCGGAGTTTACTCAAACTCATGTCCATTGAGTCGGTGATGCCATCCAATGATCTCATCCTCTGTTGCCCCCTTCTCCTCCTGCCCTCAATCTTTCCCAGCATCAGGGTCTTTTCCAATGAGTCAGATCTTCGCATCTGGTGGCCAAAGTATTGGAGTTTCAGCTTCAATATCGGTTCTTCCAATGAATATTCAGGACTCATTTCCTTTAGGTTGGACTGGTTGGATCTCCTTGCATATAGTAGACGGCCATGAAATGTTTCTGGGGTTGAAATCAGCTGCAACACCTCCTCCAGCCCCCGAGCGATCTGAGACCTTGGAGCCCCTTGTGGTTCTGGGTGGGAGGCACCCCCGGCTGCACAGATGGAGCCCGTGGGTGAATCCCTCTCCTTGTCTGGATGCCCCATGTCTTTTTTTAAAGTTGATCTGTTTAATGGCTACGCTGGGCCTTTGTCGCTCTGCGTGGGCGTCCTCTACTCGTGGAGAGCGGGGGCTGCTCTTCGCTGTGACGCCTGGTGTCTCACTGCAGCAGCTTCTCCTCTGGAGGAGCGCAGGCTCTGGGCTCGCGGCTCCGTAGCAGCAGGGCGCGGTTCAGTGCCGTGCCTGGCCAGCCCCGAGTGCACAGGCTTTGCAGCACAGGCTCACCAGCTGGGGCGCAGGGGCTTATTTGCCATGTGGCTAGTGGCATCTTCCCTTACCAGGGATTGACCCTGTGTCCCCTGCATCGGCAGGAAGGTTCTTATCCACTGTACCACCAGGGAAGTCCTGGCTACCCCATTTTCAGGGTCCGGCCTCTGGGAGCGAAGGTGAGAAAGGCGGATGCTGGGACTCAGGGATACGGGAAACCTGGGGCAGAAGGACAGTTGTAATTCGGGGAGGGACCGAAGCCAAGGGGAGTCAATCATTCACTCGGCCCCATGAACTCACCTTTCCGGCTCCTTAACGCGGAGAGCAGCAGCTTTGAACACACTAATTTTTTGGGGGGGAATTTGTTCACAGAAACTTCGCACTATGACGGGAGAGCAGGGCGTGGTGGGGTGCCGGACCCTCGGGGCAGGCAGGACCCTTCCTGCGCAGGAGGAGAGAGCGCTGCGGTCTGGAGATACTAGTGATGGCCATCACACGGGCGTGCGTGCTAAGCTGCTTCAAGCACGTCCAGCTCTTTGCAACCCCATGGACTGTAGCCCACCAGGCTCCTCTGTCAGTGGAGATTCTCCAGGCAAGAATGCTGGAGTGGGTTGCCATTTCCTCCTCCAGGGGATCTTCTGGACCCAGGGGTCGAACCCTTGTCTCTTATGTATTGTGCACTGGCAGGCATTTCTTTACCACTAGTGCTACCTAAGAAGCCCTGATTACCATCCTATCTTGAGTGCTTACTGTGTGCTGAGTGCTGTGCTGAGCGCTGTGCTGAGTACTGTGCTGAGTGTTGTGCTGAGTGCTGTGCTGAGTGCTGTGCTGAGTGTTGTGCTGAGTGCTGTGCTGAGTGCTGTGCGGAGTGTTGTGCTGAGTGCTGTGCTGAGTGTTGTGCTGAGTGCTGTGCTGAGTGCTGTGAGGAGTGTTGTGCTGAGTGCTGTGCTGAGTGCTGTGAGGAGTGCTGTGCTGAGTGTTGTGCCGAGTGCTGTGCTGAGTGTTGTGCTGAGTGCTGTGCTGAGTGCTGTGCTGAGTGTTGTGCTGAGTGCTGTGCGGAGTGTTGTGCTGAGTGTTGTGCTGAGTGCTGTGCTGAATGCTGTGAGAAGTGTTGTGCTGAGTGTTGTGCTGAGTG
>ML663619.1:485433-557130 GCA_007570785.1 Antilocapra americana | reverse complement strand
TGTGCTGAGTGCTGTGCTGAGTGCTGTGCTGAGTGCTTTAGCCACTAACTCACTCATTTGTTCACTCATCCAGCCTCCAGGCTCTGGAGCTGAGCAGCTGAAGTCTAGATCCTGGTGCTATTTCCAGTGCCCGACTCTGTGACCCTGGGCATGCTGCTACACCTTCCTGATGCTTCAGTTTCCTCCTCTGAGGAACAGGGTGATGGGGAGAAGTAAATAAGTGAGTACATGTGACAGGAGCAGTGCTGGCACGCTCTCCAGTCCAGTCCACTCCAGTTCAGCTCAGTCGCTCAGTCGTGCCCGACTCTCTGCGACCCCATGAACTGCAGCACGCAGGCCTCCCTGTCCATCCCCAACTCCCGGAGTCCACCCAAACCCATGTTCATCGAGTCGGTGATGCCATCCAGCCATCTCATCCTCTGTCGTCCCCTTCTCCTCCTGACCCCAATCCTTCCCAGCATCAGGGTCTTTTCCAGTGAGTCCGCTGTTCACATCAGGTGGCCAAAGTATTGGAGTTTCAGCTTCAACATCAGACCTTCCAATGAACACCCAGGACTGATCTCCTTTAGGATGGACTGGTTGGATCTTCTCGCAGTCCAAGGGACTCACAAGAGTCTTCTCCAACACCACAGTTCAAAAGCATTAATTCTTTGGCGCTCAGCTTTCTTCACCATCCAAGTCTCACATCCATACATGACTAGTGGAGAAACCATAGCCTTGACTAGGTGGACCTTTGTTAACAAAGTAATGTCTCTGCTTTTTAATATGCTGTCTAGGTTGGTCATGACTCTCCTTCCAAGGAGTAAGCATCTTTTAATTTCATGGCTGCAGTCACCATCTGCAGTGATTTTGGAGCCCCCAAAATAAAGTCAGTCACTGTTTCCACTGTTTCCCCATCTATTTGCCATGAAGTGATGGGACCAGATGCCATGATCTTAAGTTTTCTGAATGTTGAGCTTAAAGCCAACTTTTTCACTCTCACTTTCATCGAGAGGCTCTTTAGTTCTTCACTTTCTGCCATAAGGGAGGTGTCATCTGCATATCTGAGGTTATTGATATTTCTCCCAGCAATCTTGATTCCAGCCTGTGCTTCCTCCAGCCCAGCGTTTCTCATGATGTACTCTGCATATAAGTTAAATAAGCAGGGTGACAATATACAGCCTTAGGACTCCTTTTCCTGTTTGGAACCAGTCTGTTGTGCCATGTCCAGTTCTAACTGTTGCTTCCTGATCTGCATACAGGTTTCTCAAGAGACAGGTCAGGTGGTCTGGTATTCCCATCTCTTTCAGAATTTTCCACAGTTTATTGTGATCCACACAGTCAAAGGCTTTGGCACAGTCAACAAAGCATGTTCTTAGAGCTCAGTAAATATTATTACTATTGTCATCATCATCAGGCATCCATTTATTCTTTAGAGAAATATTTGCTGAGTGTCCCTGCCAGCACGAGTGGTAAAGACCCCACCTGCCAGTGCAGGAGACATAAGAGATGCAGGTTCAATCCTCGGGTCAGGAAGATCTGCTGGAGGAGGTCATGGCTACCCATGCCAGTATTCTTGCCTGGGGAATCCCATGGACAGAGGAGCCTGGTGGGCTACAGTCCATATGGGGCAGGTACTGTGGAATACAACAATGAAACACACAAAGGATTCTGCCTTCAAGGAACCTCCACTGGCTCACCAATAATAAAATGATTTGAAAAAATCAAAGAACAAACCAGACGAGATTGCGGCTCAGGATGGGAAGGGGATGAAAGGCTGAGGGTTAGAGAGTAATGCCATTACTTAGGTGGTCATGTCAGGGAAGGTCTACTTGAGGAGGTGACCTTTAAGCTGAAATATAAAATATGAAAAGCAGTGCAGGAAGGAACCCCAGGCAGTGGAAACGGCGAGTGCAAAGGCCATGAGGTGGGAGGCAGTTTGACGTGTCTGAGGAAGAGAAAGACGATCCCTGTGGCTTGAGAGTAGCATGGAAAGGGAAAGTGTTCGTGGCTCACTCGTGCCCGACTCTTTGCGACTCCATGGACTGTGCCTTGCCAGGCTCCTCTGTCCTTTGGATTCTCCAGGCAAGAACACTAGAGTGGGTTGCCATTCTCTTCTCCAGGGGATCTTCCTGACCCAGGGAACAAACCCAGGTCGGCTGCATTGCAGGCGGATTCTTTACTGTCTGAGCCACCAGGGAAGCCTGGAGAACAGCAAAACCTTCTCCACATCTCTCTAGGGGCTTTGGAACATCGTGAGGATATGGAGAAGGAAGCCCAGAGAGGTGCAGAGGTTTGCGCAAGGATTCACAGCTGGTATTGGAAAAACCGAGGTCTGTCTGACTCCAGAGCCTATGTTCCTAATGAAGGCCCCAGACTGCTCCCAAGAGGGGGCACAGGCCCCCAGAAAGGCAGCCCAACTTGAATAAGGTCAGTGTGGATTTGTGTTGACTCTGAATTAGGGAGTGTCCTATGAGAGAGGCAGCCAGGGCCTCTGGGAGGCCAAACCAGCCGCCCTCACAGTGCTGCTAAAGAGAGGCCCAGTGAAGCCTTCTTAATGAGCATGTCAAAGGAACCTCCAGTCAGCAGCTCTGGGCATTAAACCACCATGTAAGGCAATTTGAGATTGTAGCACGGGCTCACACTGGCAGAGGAGAAAGGAAGTGAGGCCTGGGGCTGGTGGGGTGGGGTGTTCATGGAGCCCCTTCAGGTGCCAAGCGCTCTGCCTTCAGGCATCATTTAACCTCATAGTCAGCGTGGAGGTGAAAGTCGCTCAGTCGTGTCTGACTCTTAGCAGCCCCATGGACTATATAGTCCACGGAATTCTCCAGGCCAGAATATTGGAGTGGGTAGCCTTTCCCTTCTCCAGGGCGTCTTCCCAATCCAGGGACCAAACCCAGGTCTCCCGCATTGCAGGCGGATTCTTTACCAGCTGAGCCACAAGGGAAGCCCAAGAATACTGGAGTGGGAAGCCTATTTCTTCTCCAGCAGATCTTCCCGCCCCAGGAATTGAACTGGGGTCTCCTGCGTGGCAGGCGGCTTCTTTACCAGCTGAACTCTCAGGAAAGTCCTTCACAGTAACTGAGAGTTGTGCAAAGGACCATCCTCAGTGAGAACACGGGGCTTGTCGATATCAGGTAGTTTGCTGGTGGTCACCCTATAGAAGGTAGGGTGCTAGGGTGGGGTTCAGGCTCCAAAGCACCACCCTTCCGCCGCAAATCCATCACTAGGTCCAGGTGATGCTTAGCTCAGGCTACGAAGCTTGATGTAGCCCCAGACTACCCATGTTTGCCACAGTTACTAACTGGCCAGGTTCTCTCATGCCGGAACCTTCTGAGATATGGTCACATTCACTCACAACCAAGGTAGCCATGAGTCTCGGAATCCCAAACGTCTTAATGAAATTCCAAGGCACTCCAAGGACTGCTGGGTAAGGGCTCTGGGAGAAGATGCACCACCTTTGGGGCCACCAAATTGTTCTAATGGAGTGTGAACAAGTGCTATCTGGGCGACAGTCACCGGAGGCGGAGAGGGAGCGTCTGCGCGTGTGCACGGCTGAGCCGGCCCGCAGAAGGCCGTCTTTCTAGGAGGGCCGGGCCTGCGTCTGTTTCACCACTGAGTCTCGCGGACTACGGGTCTGGCAAAGGGCCTGGAGCACAGTCGGGGGTACCGACAGGCAGGTGCTCTGGGGTGACGGGAGCGTGCGCTCACGGGGTCCTTCCTCGGAACTGGACACTCTGCTAGGAGTGCACACGGACGCAACCTCAGATTGAGTGCCCGAGTCCTTCTCCCCACGGATCCCGCTCTCGCTGGATTAACCCGACACGGCCTTCTTTGAGGCCCTCACGTCTAGCCAAGTGGGGGGACCGCTCTTCATCCTCATCTCATCTGATCCTCCCAGTGGCTCTAGCAGGCGGTGGCTATTAATGTGCCCATCTTGCAGACGAGAAAGCAGGTCCCCAGAAAAGTTAAACAGCCTGTCTGAGGCCACACAGCGAGGAAGAGATACAGTCAGAATCCGAATCGAGACAGCCTGACTCCAGTGCCTGGGCTGGACCCCAAACCACACAGAGTGAACAGAGGGAACAAGGGGTGTCCTTAGCACCCTGGGAAAAGAAGGAGGTGGAGGCAGGGTTAGGAAGCACCTGCAGAGGCTACAAGGCAGTTGCCCTCATCACAAACTCCTCCTAAAAGAAAAGACTCCATTCATGGAGAGAACCCATCCTGGGCTGTTTCTAGAATAAGGGGGACTCCTTTCTGTGTCCGTAGCCTAGCCCTTGGATGAGAAATGTTTGGACTTGGGGCAAGTGTTCAACTCAAGGACAAACAGCTCACAGACTGGGTAGCAGCCCATCAGGGGGCCTGATATAAAACAAAAAACAAAACAAACTTTCTTTGGTGACATCACCCCAGTTTACACAAGCTAAATAAGCATTGATGAAATTAATTGCTTGATATTGCATTTTACAAGCCAATGAGTAGATCAGTGTACTGTTCACATTTTCCTCTTTCATCCCAAATATCCACTTTCCTCACTGTATCCTCTAATCAGCTTATGCTCTACCCTCTGACTGCAGTGATCAGCGCCCGGGGGCGAAGCATTCATTCCTTCATTAGTCCAGTCCGTATCTCCTCTGTGCCCGGATGGCTTTTGGATGCCGCAGCATTTTCTTGCGGGTGACCACGCATCAAATCACGAGGAAAGAGGGGCCCGGGATTCGTGTAGACTTTCGCTTGCCCTAATGTAACACAGGATTGCCTGCGTTTCGGAATTCGCTAGTTTATCTTGCACGGTCAAAGCCCCAGTAATCTGCTTCACTAAGTCTTGAGATTGGTTTGGAACTTGAACGTATATTCTTCGCAACCATTAAAAGTGGTCTAATTGGCTGTCCAGGGATGTCCTCCACCCTGCTGTCTGCATGGATCATCTCCCTCGGTCTCTCACAAGAACTGGGAGGCTGGAAGCTCTCGCCTGGATGATCCACTCCCCTGGATTTGTTAATCTTGCTCTGGGCCCCAGAAACACCAGGCTTTGCATTGCAGATCCAGCCTCTGTTCACAGCTGCTCACCTAGATCCTACCAGAAATCAGAAATCCGCTGCTACCCACCAAGCCTCATGCAATGGGGCAAAGCCAGACTGTGTCCTCCAGACTCTAACAAGTCACACCTTACCTTGATAAGCATGGAGATGGGGTGGTCCAAAGGAGGACATCAGGAAGGGAGACAGATAGCCACCTAGGATTAGCAGACAGCCATAGCAGACAGCCCATGACCCTGGAGGTCAGATTGTGCGAATCCGCTGGTCAAGCACCAAGCATCTGCACAGGCCCACGGCTGGTTCACATACAGGCTTCCCCACCTCTCAGCTGCATGATCTTCAGCAAGCCACACGATCCCCTTGAGTCAGTCTGATTCTTGGTGTCTCTGAAAATTAAGTAAAGCTATATAAATATGCATGCATGTGGCAAATTGCAAGAGATTGGAAAGTGTTGGTGCCATGGCTGGTTTTTTTTTTTTAATTTATTTATTTTTATCTTGAGGATAATCACTTTACAATGAAGTGTCGATCTCTGCGGTCTATCAGCAGGAGCCTGTCACAGGTGTGTGCATGTCCCCTCGCTCGGGCCCCTCCCACATTCCCCCCCACCCTGGGTTGGCACTCCCTGTCACATAGCAAACCCCGCTGGCTGTCTACCCTTCAGATGGTGATGTGTTTGTTCCCAAGCTGTTCTCTCCAATCATCCCACCCTCTCTTTCTCCTCCTGTGTCCACAGTCTGTTCTCCATGGCTGTGTCTCCACTGTAGATTTATTCTTATTATCTTTTTAGGCCAAGGTTAAATTGTCCAAATAGCATAGCCTAATTCCATCCTAAACCACTTTCAAGTCCATATTTAAGCTGCTCAGAAAAGCAGGTTATCATTTTTAAAACTCACTTAACACTGAACAGATAGGACCTCTTACAAGACGATGTCACCATCACGGCCAGTAACACGGGCTTTACGTGCTTCCTAAAACCCCTTTGCATACGCTGATCTTTCCACTTAAGCGCTTGCTCGCACGCAGACCAAGTGAACACCCGCACTTCTCACGGGGTACATGCGGGAGAAGAGCGTCGACTTGACACGGCATCACACTCATTTCAAAGTCAAAAAATGGCAAAAATAATAAAGGAGGCCCAAGACAAGGAACTGCAACCGAGAGGAGAGACCCACAAGGGTGACGCGCACAGGGGAAAGGCCAGTAACCCGAAGGCCTGCTGGGGATTCCAGAGTCGCCGCGGCTGGTTTGGAGCACCAGCGCCCAGTCACTGGGGACTGGACACCTCACTGTCACTTACTGGTTTTGTCCGAACGTGTCACCTCACCCAACCCCAAAATACCACATGAGGCATACGTGTGTGTGAGGGTGTACGCACACCGTATAAACATGCGTGCATAATGAATGTCGGTGTCTTTGACAGAAAGAGATACGGAAGTCGGCTGGAGATCTAGAGACAGAGACCCTGTGTTTCTGGATGCTTTCTTGAAGTCACTCCTAGATTCCGCATGCGTACTGAGTCGCTCAGTCAGGACCTTTGCAACCCGTTAGGCTGTAGCCCGCCAGGCCCCTCTGTCCATGGGATTTTCCAGGCAAGAATACTGGAGTGGGCTGCCATTTCCTGCTCCAGGGGATCTTCCTGACTGGGGATCAAAGCTGCATCTCCCGAGTCTCCTGTATTGCAGGCAGATTCTTTACCTGCTGAGCCATCGGGGATGCCTGGCAAAGCCCTTGTTATATAACAGAAGCTTTCTGCATAGCTGATGAATGAACACCTTCAGGAATCCATGATTTGCGTTTGTGTATGTGAGAGAAAGGGTGTGGATTGTTTCTATGTAGTTATAACAGTAACTCAAGGGACAATACCACATTTAATATAAGTTCCGAGCAAATAAAATTGCTAGAAAAACTACTGAATAAAATTCTAGAACACATAGATATGAATTTTTAATCTCCCCCCCTTTTTTTCTTTCTCTTCCTTTCCAATTAGGGTTGCCAGGTCAACAGGATATCCATTTAAAATTGGATTTCAAACTTGAAAAACAAATAATTTTCTAGTATGTTCCAAATGTTGCATGGTGAAATATTACTTGGGATATATGGATGCTAAAAAATTATTCATCCTGTAATTTTTTTTTGTTAAATCTGATAACCCTCCCTGACCATTCCAGACAACAAGTCTAAATTCTAACTTTTTTTTTAATGTCACTTCAGTACTCAGAGGCTTTCAGTGGGCTTTCATCACCTACGAGATCAGGGAAAACAAACCCCCTGACATCTGGCCCTGCTTCCTTCCCCGGGAGGAGGCCCGACCGCTGGTAAGCCCGCCCCTGCTCAGGCCTGGCCTGGCCGCTTAAGTGCTTGCAGGCAGCCAGGGCGGAGACCGAATATGTTTTGGTTTATAATTCACATTAGTCGATTCTCCCAGATAAGAGTCACAAATCACCAGTCATGGAGCCTGCTGTTTCATGCATACAGTAGTATCCTGCTCAGATCCAAGCTGCACGCCTACACAGGTGGAAGCCCAGAGAGCCTTTTTCTTTACCTTTCCAGGCACTAAAACTGCAATGAGCTTTTCTCTAGTCCTGGAGGGGCTTGTAAAGAGCTTTGTCGGAGATAAAGCCTCTGCAGTGGGTCATCGGCAGTAACTGCTGACCTGGTGTGGGGGTGGAGCATGTCACCCTGGCTCCAGGGGCGGCGAGCAGGCTCTTGGGAGAGCATTCTCTTCCTACCAGACACCCCCAGGCTGCCTAAGGGGGTTTGGAAAACACAGGGCTGAAGAGTCCTTGAAGGAAAGGTAGGACTTGAAGAAGGCAGAGAAGGGAGACCTTTAGGAAAGAGGGAGAGGCAAGCGTGGGCTGGATGCAAGGTCCCTCACCTCCTGGGGACCATCCTCTGAGTGTCAGCTCATCTGGAAAAGTGGAATCCCAAGCCTGTTTCTCAGGTGGTGAAGGGACATTGTGATGGCCTGTGGGAGGTGCCCCTGGCAGTCTACCCTCAGTACACGTTTACTTCCCTTTCCTTAATGCACAGCCTACAGGGGCACCTGGGCAGCCTCCTCCCAAGGCTGGCTTTCATCAGGATGGAGAGAAGCTGAAGCCGCGCTGCGCAGGCGCTCAGCAACTGTCTGAGGCTCAGCCGATTCGAAGATATGAGACCTTGCCTCCAACACCCTTGCCTTGAGGGCCTGACGCCTCTGCTGGGCGGTCCACTCTGCCCCTGCCAGGCTTGCGATGCCAGAGGACCTTGGCTCAGGTTCCATCCTCCGAAAACGGCCTGTCACTCACCAGACTCTCTCCAGCTGCTGCGTTTTCGGAGTAGCACGAAGGCTGGCACATGGCTGTGGCCTCACCTTACCAAGGGGATCAAAGCTCACAGATGTCACCAGAGCCACGGGTCGCCTTGGGCACCAGGCTGAGCCGTGTGACTCCAGGGCTGGGATCTTCACCACGGTCTGTGAAGAGGCTGGAGGCGGATTTTGGCTCCGAGAGCACAGGCTCCAAACTGCCCTTTTCTGGTCTCCCTTTTATCCTGGGAATAGATTGCAGTTCCTAGCACCCACACACCCCTGGGCCTCCAGGGGACCCAGACTTACTTCGAAAGCAGCCCATGGCTGCTCTCAGAGGGAAGCCCCCCACCCCCTCCCTCACAGCTGCCGTTCTGTTTTTTCACTCTTCTCGGTGGGTCTTTCCTTTATTTCTCTCTGCAGCTCTGGTCCTCTTTCCCTGAAAATACAGTTAGCCGATATTACAAAGAAACACATAGTCACTAAACACGTTTAGATCGTCTTTGAAGTCTGATGGCCTCCGGCTTCCAGACTGATAACTATGCTTTTGGAGTGCAGACCCAGACGAGCTGGGAAGAGGGACCTGCTGCAGAGCTGCTCCCTGGAGCCCAGGGCAGGGGGAGGGCCTGTGGGGGGAATCTGGGCCCCTCGGAGCGGGGCTGAGTCCCAACAGGGAAGGGGGGTGGCGGGGGAGATGTGCACAGGGTCCAGGGGGAGGTGGTCCCCACAAGGCCCTCTGAAAGAGGGTTTGGTCTCTCAGAGGCTGGGAAACTGGGGCTTCTTTCTCAAGACAGTCAGGCAGTTCAGTCACTCAGTCATGTCCAATTCTTTGTGACCTGATGCTCTGCAGCACGCCAGGCCTCCCTGTCCATAACCAACTCCTGGAGCTTGCTCAAACTCCTGTCCATCAAGTCGGTGATGCCATCCAACCATCTCATCCTCTGTCATCCCCTTCTTCTCCTGCCTTCAGTCTTTTCCAGCATCAGGGTCTTTTCAAACGAGTCAGTTCTTCGCATCAGGTGACCAAAGTATTGAAGCTTCAGCTTCAGCATCAGTCCTTCCAATGAACACCCAGGACTAATCTTCTTTAGGATGGACTGGTTGGATCTCCTTGCAGTCCAAGGGACTCTCAAGAGTCTTCTCCAACACCACAGTTCAGAAGCATCAATTCTTCAGTGCTCAGCTTTCTTTATAGTTCAACTCTCACACCCATACATGACTACTGGAAAAACCATAGCTTGAACTACAGACCTTTGTTGGCCAAGTAATGTCTCTGCTTTTTAATATGTTGTCTAGGTTAACCATAGCTTTTCTTCCAAGGAGCAAGGGTCTTTTAATTTCATGGCTACAATCACCATCTACAATGACTGTGGAGCCCAAAAAAATAAAATCTCTCACTGTTTCTACTGTTTCCCCATCTATTTGCCATGAAGTGATGGGACCAGATGCCATAATCTTAGTTTTTTGAATGTTGAGCTTTAAGTCAACTTTTTCGCTCTCCTCTTTCACTTTCATCAAGAGGCTCTTTAGTTCTTCACTTTCTGCCATAAGGATGGTGTCATCTGCATATTTGAGGTTATTGATATTTCTCCCAGCAATCTTGATTCCAGCTTGTGCTTCCTCCAGCCTCAAATTTCTCATGATGTACTCTGCATATAAGTTAAATAAGCAGGGTGACAATATATAGCCTTGACGTACTCCTTTTCCAATTTGGAGCCAGTCTGTTGTTCCATGTCTCGTTCTAACTATTGCTTCTTGACCTGCATACAGATTTCTCAGGAGGCAGGTCAAGTGGTCTGGTATTCCCATCTCTTTAAGAATTTTCTACAGTTTGTGGTTATCCACACAGTCACAGGCTTTAGTATAGTCAATGAAGCAGAAGTAGATGTTTTTCTGGAACTCTCTTGCTTTTTTGATGATCCAGCAGATATTGGCAATTTGATCTCTGGTTCCTCTGCCTTTTCTAAATCCAGCTTGAACATCTGGAAGCTCACGGTTCATGTACTGTTGAAGCCTGGCTTGGAAAATTTTGAGCATTACTTTGCTAGCATGTGAGATGAGTGCAATTGTGCGGTAGTTTGAGTATTCCTAGGCATTGCTTTTTTTTGTGACTGGAATGAAAACTGACCTCTTCTAGTTCTGTGGCCACTACTGAGCTTTCCAAATTTCTCAAGACAGGAAGGGGAAAAAAGTTTTGTGCACCCCAAGACTTCCGAGGAGGCGTAGTGGTAAAGACCCCGCCTGCCAATGCAGGAGATGCAGAGATGTGTGTTTGATCCCTGGGTCAGGAAGATCCCCTGGAAGAGGGCATGGCAACCCACTCCAGTATTCTTGCCTGGAGAATCCCATGGACAGAGGAGCCTGGCGGGCTATAGTCCATGGGATCACAAAGAGTCGGACACGACCGAGCGCACACATACACACGAAGCTTCAGAAGGCATGTTTGTATCCAGGAAAAGGATCCAGAGGGGGAGGTGCTGAGGTTCTGTGTTCACATGGACTTGGGAAGTACAGGTACATATGTGCCAGTGGTGGGTGGCGGTGGTGTGGCAGACGTTGGCTCCATCAGCCCCTTCCCACAGAGCTGCTGGAGTAGGGAATGCACCCCTTGCACAGACACTCAGCCAGAGTACTGGGGCCATGAAGCCCTGTAGGGATAGCAAAGGAGGTCCAGGCTGATGGTGGAAGTTCCAGCCCATAGGGGACCCACGTAAGTATGCCCATCACTGGCCCAGGAGACGTCCTCTACAGCCTCAACTCCTCACCCTCCAAACTGGACATTTAGCACCTAGCTCCCAAATTTCTGTGGAGGGCCCTCCTGGGAAAGAGATGCCTGCTCTACTTGCCAAATCCACAGTGCCGCTCCAACGTGGCTTCTCGAGCGGCCGATTTGGTCTCCCTCAAATCCACGCTTGGGCTTCCCAGGTGGCTCCATGGTAAAGAAGCCACCTTCCCATGCAGGAGATGTGGGTTCGATCCCCGGGTCAGGAGGGGCCCCTTGTCTAGGAAGTGGCAACCCGCTCCAGTATTCTTGGCTGGGAAGCCCTGTGGACAGAGGAGACTGGAGGGCTACAGTCCAGGGCGTCACCAAGAATCGCGCCCATCTTAGTGACAGAGTAGGCATGCATACACGCAGATCCTTCCTTGATTCTCTGGTTGGCCCTGGTCCCTCACCCCAGCTCATTTCCCCTTTAACCAGCCCCATCTTCCCATCCATCTCCGGTTGCTCCCACCCCACCAGTCCATAAGGTCTCGACCTTGCTCCCGGCTTCCTGTAACAGAAGCCCCACCGGTACGTCCATGACCCATCCAGGGTGGGCTCCTGAGTTCGGATGTTCCCATCAGCGCCTCACACAGTGCTAGGCTTGAAGTTCACCTCTGTTCCTAAACGTGTGCTCTGTGCCGGGCCCATGTGTGTCATTTCGTCCACAGATGGGAAACTGAGGCTCTGAGAAGCGTGGTAGCTTGCTGCCCCATTGCCTGGGTAATTCCTGTTATCTCTTGGATTCCAGTTTAAATGGCCCTTCCTTCAGGCAGTTCTCCCTGACTCACCCCCCCAACACACTCAGTGTCCTGGGAGCACTCATCACGGGGCGCTGAATGAATCGTATCTTTGCTGGTTCTCTCTCCCTGCTCTTCTGTGGGAAAGGGGCATGACCTCTTTGTCCTGAGTGCTCAGCATGGACACCAGTTCCAAGAAGACCCCAGGAGACATTTGCTCTTTGAGGAGAGAATGGCTTCCTGACTTTGTGCACCTCGAGCTCTCTGGACTTTCAACTGCCTCGCGCGTAGGTAGGTGGGAAATAGGTCCCCATCGTCAGCTTGCTGCAAAGCTTGCTTTTTATTCCTAGGCCTTAGAAAATACTTTTAAAAATCTCCTTTCCTTCCTCCAATTAAAATGACGATATTCATTTAAAAAGGCGACAAATAACAAAAGCTAGAGAGGTTGTGAAGAAAAGGGAACTCTCCCACACCGCTGGTGGGAATCTAAGTTGGTGTGACCGCCGTGGAGAGCAGGATGGAGCTCCCTCAGCAAACAGAAAGTAGGGCTACCTTGTGACCTAGCAGTCCCCTCCCATGTGTATTTCTGGACAAAACTGTGATTCAAAAGACGCTGCGCCCATGTATTCATAGCTGCACTAGTCAGAATCGACAGGAAGACAACCTCAGTCCATCGACAGATGAGTGGATGAAGAGGTGGTACATGTACGCAAGGGAACACCACACGGGCATAAAGGAAGGAAGCAACGCCATTGGAGCCGGAGACGATCGTACTGAGTCAGAGAGAGGGAGACAAATAGCCTATGGCAGCATTTTATGTGAACCTAAACTACGACACGAATGAACACATCTGTGAAGCAGAACCAGACTCACAAACATAGAGAGCAGACTGGTGGCTGGCACCAGGGGAAGGCTGGGGAGGACTGAAGTGGGCGGCTGGGGTTGGCGGATGTAAGCCTTTGTATAGACTGGGTGGACAGCAAGGTCCCACTGCCCAGCTTAGAGAACTACCTTCAGTTTCCTATGATAAACCTTCATGGAAAAGAATATAAGAAAGAGTGTATTTATATGTACAACTGAATCACTTTGCTGCACAGAAGTGACTAACACAACACTGTCAATCAACTCGACTTCAATAAAAACAGCAACAATATCATACCACTTTATAGCAATCGGATTGGGAAAAAGTTTTGAATTGGATGCTGTGCATCGACAACAATGTGTGGAAACCGGGCAGTTGAAGGGAAATGAAGTGTCACGTCCCCATGTCCCCCTTCCTCCACGCCCGGGATACTCCAGGGAAACCCTCTTACAAGTCCCTGGGGGAATCCGGGTATCCGCTACTGGGGGAGCAGTTGTCTCTCTGGAAAACTCTGCACCAGTCAGAGGCATCAGACAAGGTTTACACACAGAAGCACAGATAGATCTTAAAAACACAGCATTAAGAGGAAAAATTAAGCAACACAATGAAATCTGTAGTCCAATATCGTTAATGTGAATGAAAGCCCATTCGGCTGGTCACCGACACCATGTCTTTTATGAGAAGCCTCCATCTGTAAGGACATACATTAGAGGGGTTAGAGTGGGCTTCTGCGGTGGGGAGAGGGGAAGGAAGGGGGCCCGGGAGAAAACGCCAACCCCCCAAAGCAAGAAGGAGTGCGGCTGTGACAGAACGAGATGGTGACGGGTGAGGGGGCTGCGGCGGGCTCGACCGCTTCAAGCAGGAGGCGACGACTGACTCATCAGCCTTCCGCCTCCTCTCCCTCCTGCGGATTCCCGCGGGGTTGGAACAGATTTGGACAGGGCTTCTCAACTTCAGCACTGCTGACATTTTGCCGGGGGCACTGTCTCGTGCCCTGTGGGATGTTTGGTGGCAACCAGCTCTCCCCGCCGGCTGCTGGAAGCACCCACGGAGCTGCAACAGCCCAAGTGTGCCTAGACTTTGCCAGACGCCCCCTGGGGGGGCCGCTCCTGGGTGAGACCCACTGGGGGAGAATTAAAGCCTGGAAACCTGTTCCGAATCTTCCAAGTAAGTGGCCCACACTTGCTTTACACACACACACCCCAACACACAGCCACACAGAAGCTCAGGGTCTGGAGCTCCATCTTGAAAGCTGCCAGCTTTGCTTGCACGTCTGAATCACGGCTCTGGAGATTCCAGTTATAGCCCATAACCACGTCTGCCTTGGGCTTCCTCCTAATTTTAACCAGCAGCTGGATTTGCATAGGGTATTTGCATGTGAGATTACCCATGGTTCTCTGGGATAGCAGACGATGGCAAGAAATATGTATAATTTCATTTCCGCTCGCAGAGGAGCAGGGGGAAGGAGGCGTGTTTCAGGAAGGGAGGGGACTTGTAGGAAACTGCAACGCCTTGTGCACTTGAAGAGGGGCGCAGAGAGGTGTTCTGCTGGCTGCTGGGCAGGAAGGACTGTCTGCACTGGGCCTGGATATTTGGTGGGCAAATGAGTCACACAGCGGACAGCGGGGTTCCCTGTGACTCCCTCAGCAGGGGACTGCTCTTCCCAGGGGAGGCAGACAGAGGCGAGCAGAGAGTGTGTAGATGGTCTCCAGACCAGCAGAGACCCAGCCCCTGCCCCGGGAGCTCAGCTGCCCACCAGCACGGCCTGATGCCCACTGTGTGCTTCCCAGGCACTGTCCCCAGTGGGGCCGTCTCAGCCCATAGTCCACCCTCCCAAGGCGAACGTTACCTTCCTCTTGCTTCATCTTTTATAGGAGGGTAATCGCTTTACACGGTCGTGTTCGCTTCTGCCAGACAACCACATGAATCAGTCACAGCTATGTGTATGAGAGCGGGAGACAGAGGCTCCCAGGCCTCACTGTTAGTACAGAACAGAGCCTGAGTTGAAACAGAAGCCTGCTGGACTTGAAGACCAGCCCTCTTCCCGACCGCTTGGTGAGCCGTCGCCGACGTGCGAGGTGCACGTGCCACGTGGGCCAAGGCCTGATGGTGAAGCCCCTGCTCTCCGCACACCCATCTCCAGGCACCCAAGGTGCTCACGCTCTCCACTTTGCTGACCCCGTGATTTGTGGTCCTCTACCTTTGCATGTAATTTATTTTTTCTCTGTCTCTCTCCCCTGCTCTAGACCAGGAACATCTTAGGAGCAGAGAACATAACTGGCTCATCTCTCTCTCTAGTGCTCAAGAAATAAACGTGGTAAAAATCTGAGCTAATTTTTGACTGGAAACAGGAGAGGAACCAATCCACATCATTGCAGTGGAATACTACCTTGTTCGGGAAGCTTCCTGATTTTCCCAGGAGGGAGAGACCTTCAGATGCCATCTTTGCTCTAAGTCACGTGTGTCGAGAGGCACCCGACACCCCTGGCCACGTTTCACCCCGCATGGTTGATCTCCATGAACCTGCTGATGGCTCCCCAAGCCCAGCTATTTCTGCAGTCTCGGTGCCTAGAACAGGGTCCTGCATGCAGGAGACAGAACACGGAAGAGTGGATAGGTGAGTGGCTGGGTGGACGAGAGGAGGGACTGATGGATGGATGGACGGATGAACGCGCGGGTGGATGGGTGATGAAAAGGTGAGAAGGTAGACGGACATTATATGATAGGCCTGGGTTTGGATGGTGGTTTAATAGCTAAGTGAGTGGATACATGGATGGTGGACTTACGGATGGTAGCTGGACAGAGGGATGGATGGAAGAAGAGCGGATGGCGGGCTGCTGGGAGGAGGGAGAGTGAGCGGGTCAGTGAATGGGCAGATGGATGAAAATTTGGGTGAGTAGAATAACGGCTTGGAGGGTGAGTAACTGCGTGGTGAAGGCTGGATGGCTCTGTGGCATGGGAGGGCGGCTGGTTCATGGGTAATGGCTGCAGAGATGGAGAAGACGTCTTCCCTTCTCCTAAGAGCACGCTCAGCCGCTTTAAGTAAAACAGCCTGCCGTGCTTCTTTCCCACCCCCAGGCCTGCCTTTAGTCTCCCTGCCTATCCTGCTCCCTTCCACGCTCTGAGCAGGGGTGCCAAGATGCCAGATGGACGTCTTCCCAGGCAGTTCAGCTCCAGTCTCTGCCTCTGTGCTGAGCCATTCTCACTGCGTAGAGATTTAATGCTTAACTCCGGCTTCTTCCGGCTCCTCACCTGCCTGAGGAGGTAGAGGCAGTGATTTGCATATTTATTAAATATCTCTTAGCAGGATATACAAGCAGCATCGCTACATCCCACTCCCAGAGTCGTCCTGCTGGCAGACAAGACTGAGTGTGATCAGCGTGGCATCACCGCCCATTAAATAGCTGTTTCAGGGCCCAGAGAGAGGGCTCTGAGGGGAGCCAGGGGCCACGGGGTGGGCAGAGCTGACAAGGCCCTGGAGGCCGGGGCTCCGCTGTTTCACAGCTCTTGGGCAGTGGGGAGCTTTCTGTTCTCAGCTCAGAAGGAAGGGCTCTGAGGGGGCTCTTCCAGCCCCTGCCTCCACGTGGCATCCCTGAAATTCAGCACGTCCTTTTGACATTTCCCAGAGGAGAGGATTTAGAAGCATCTCTGTGTTTCTTTCGCTGCTCAGTTTATTCAGAAGTCCTTCCTAAGGTCTAAACCAAAGTGAGCCTGTCTTTGCATAGGTGCATCGCTGCAGCGTTGCCTTTGGCCAACACGGGACCGACACCACCACGGGTTGGGATGTCCTCTCCCAAGCAGAGTCACCCCGTGAGGTCCAGCCTTGGAGCTAAAGTGTCTGGGGCCTGGGACACTCTGTTACCGGAAAGGAGTCCTCGGGTGGGGGCTGGGTGTCCAAGTGGGGACCGGATGCCTCCTGCTATGAACTGGGATAAACCTCCCCCTACAGACAGGGCACCCATCTCTTCCTCCCCTTTCTTGTCACAATTCTGAGATTGGGGTTCAGATCCAAGGGTATGGTTTCTGCAGGCAAACATCCCAGATGCTGACTGACCCCTGTCTCACCTCTTACCAGCTGAGGGACCTTGGCTAAGTGGCAGAGCCTCTTTGAGCCTCTGTTTGCGCATTTGAAAGTGAGGGTGATGACGACGATACCCATCTCATGAGGTGATTGCAGGGAGCTCCGCACCCCAGGACGTGAGCTCACTAAGGAAGTACTCCTGCCCCACACACCTGTCTGGATGCCCTCCCCCAGGACAGCAGGAAAGGACCAGGCCCTGTATATCTGTATCCCCCACCCAGTGTACCCAAGTGCAATGAAGGATGTTCAGGGCTTAGCACAGAGTCTGACTTTGGGCTGAACACCAGTTGGTCATTCCTGTTATGGAATCACGGACAGTTAGAAGTCCCAAGTAAGGCTGGCTGCCTGCCTGCATCTCCCAGGGAGACGAGAAGAGCTCGGGCACTGGGATTTGTCCTGCGTCCTGTCTGCCGGATCCTGTGCTGAGCGTGCCTCCTCACAAACACCCTCAGGCAGGTGCTCCAAACACAGCCACTCGACAGGCAGGGAAACTGAGTACCAGCGGGAGGCGGGGATGCACAGGTCGAGGGGAGCGGAGGACCAACGTCCCTCTCTGCACTCTCTTCCCAGGTAAGTCACAGGGATCCGCGACTCAGAAGGAGCCCAGCACTCCAAGAAGCAGAAATGGAAACCTACCAAGAGCTTCTCCAGCTCCTTCTGCCCCCACCTCCCGCTCCCCTGGACTGGTCTGGGCTACAGCCTCATAAACCTTCCTGAAAGCTCTCATAAACACAGGGCCTGGCTGGCTCCAGGGCCGCTGCTTCAAAAAAGCAAAATCTCTGATCGTAAAGTAATCCCCATAAAAAAGAAAAAATAAAGGAAAAAAACCCCAAAGTGTGTAGTAAAAACAGTAACAGTCTCTAGGAGATAAGAAAAAAGAGGCTAAGCTTCCATGACTGGATGGTGGGGGGAGCAGGGGGCCCTGGCCCCAGAGGCCCCACCTGAAAGGCCCCAGGCTTGGGGAGCCTTGTGGACCACGGCCCAGGCTGGTAGAGGGGGTGGGCGGCTGGGGATGGGAGTCGGTAGTTTGAAGACCGGTGGTTTCCCATGAGGACGGTGGCACTGAAGTGGCTTCTGTGAGAAGAATGCTCACATCCATCCCCTCACTGGGGCTGCCCACAGTTTCAATGTTGTAGCCACATGCTCTGGGATGCAAGCTCACTCAGAAGGACAATGCAAACAGTGAAGTGCAGTTTATTACACTGGTGGGTCCAAGGCAGAGTCTCCTCTTAGCCAAGGACCCCGACCAGCATTTGTGAGGATCTTTTACACCCATGTGTACGTGTCCAAACCCACCACCCCAAATCACCCGGAACTTATATCAACAAAGGAAAGGTAAATACAATCACAATAATGCCATCATTCAAGTATCATGTGTTCGAACAGTCGATAATCAATAAGCCCGAGGTTACACTCCAAATGGTTAATAGTCGATAAGCCCGAGGTTACTATCAGAAAGTTTATGACCTGGCCGGAGCCAGGGGTGATTAGTGCATGTTATCTCTTAGGTGTTGAGTATCCTGGATCTAACCTTCGAGATTCCCCTGTCCATAGGGGGGTCTTATCCCTCCATTGTAATTTCCACAGGCACTAAGCACAGAGTTCAGAGTCCATTGGAGAGGTGCCCGAGCATGATCAGCATGAACAGGCCTGAAATGGAGATCGGGCCCTATGAATTCCTTCTTCATCAAGGCTTCCAGGGTTGGGATACCCACTGCACAGATGAAGAAACTGAGGTCAAGGAAGAGTAAGGACTCTCAGCCAGGGCCCTGGCCTGCGGCCCCATGTAGGACTCCACTCTGCTGCTCTTGTGAGCCCAAGTCCCTGGAATAGATGGGGGCCTGACTCCAGCCCCCCAAAAAGGCTTGCCAAGGCTTGGGAGGTAAACACAGCTGTGGGATCCTAGGTGGGTACTTCTGTTTGTCACCTATTATTCATGGAAAATGATCGTTCTTACCTCCCCTGGGGGATGAAATGATGTAAGAGATGCACCCAGACACGGTCTGGTGCCCGCTCAGGTGTACGTGGGGGCTCTGGGAACCCGGGTGGGCCAAGTTAGTATCCTGGCAAAGTGACGCTTCCGGGCCCAGGGGCCAACACGATGCTTAGGGGTGGAGATAAACAGGCTTCCCGGTGGTGCAGGGGTACAGAATCTGCCTGCCAGTGCACGAGATGCAAGAGACGGGGTTCGATCCCTGGGTCGGGAAGATCCTCTTGAGGATGAAATGGCAACCCACTCCAGGAGTCTTGCCTGGAGAATCGTGTGGACAGAGGAGCCTGGCGGGCTGCGGTCCGTGGGGTTGCAGAGTCGGACATGAATGAGCGTGTATCAGCTTGTGCACGCACACACACGTCACAGCCTAGATTGGCATAAACCACCTTTAGCCCTCTTCCACACCGACCCGGGCCCAGACAAAGCCGCCCTGCTCAGCTCCAAGCCTCCCAACCCTGACAGCTCCTGCCCTTCTCTCCTTCCCCAGCCTTTTCATTCCAGCCTTATCTCTTGCCCAAGGCTCTCTCCTTTGCTGAGCGCCTTCCCTTGGCTGGCTTTTGTCTGCCAGGTTCCAGCTTCCCATCTTCCTGCAGCGCTGACAATCTCCTTTGCTCTCTCCCTCCAGGCCTGGGGGCTATTGTCCTCCTGCTGCAGGGAGCAGGCTCTGCCTTCCTCTGGCCCCTCCCTGGACCCTCCAGGGGCCCCTCCAGGACCCAGCCTCTGTCCCAAGTCCTGTCCCAGACTCGGGGAAGCCTGACTTGGATCCTAGCCCCCAGCCCCAGGGAGCAGAAGCGCCCCTCCCCTGCACCCCTTCCCAACCCCGCCACCCCACCCCCAGGACAGGAGTCCACTAAGGCAGCACCCCACCCCGCACACCTGTCCGGAGCATCTGTCCCCCCAGGACAGCAGGAGAGGGCGCCCTGCACGTCTGCGTCTCCTGCCCAGGGTCCAGGGCCTGCAGTGCAGGCAGAGCATGTTGTGAGTCAGATTCCCTGGTGGCTCAAAGAGTAAAGAATCTGCCTGCACTGTGGGAGATCGGGGTTCAATCCCTGGGTCGGGAAGATCCCCTGGTGAAGGGAATGGCAACCCCCTCCAGTACTTTTGCCTGGAGAATTTCACGGACAGAGGAGCCTGATGGGTCACAGCCTGCAAAGAGTCGGACACACTGAGGGACTGACACGAAGGACACAAGCAAACTAAGCAGGGAACGGCCTCCCTGACTCAGGCGACCTCCTCATTAGAGAATGGTCCCCGGCTCCGGAACCCACCGCCCCCACTCCTCAGCTCCTGCTCGGGCAAAAAGCCAGCGCAAGCCCTGTCCCTGTAACCCCCACCCCCGACTCAAAAACACTTGGGGAGGGGAGGATCCCAACCCCCGCTCTAATAACGTAAAATGAGGTAACAGTAGCTACTTGCAGGGCTGCTGGGGGAACCACATGAGTGAACAATTGCGGAGTCCTTACATCCGTGCCTGGCATCTGGCAAACACACCAGAATCCTGTTTGCCCACGCTGTGGTTAGCCGGGGCCACACTGCGCCAGGCTCCCTTCTGCCTCCAGCCTCACTTCCAGTCTCAGCTGCTTCTTTCCAACCCGGGGGAGGGAAATGAGTTCCAGGTGCAAGAAAGGGCAGCGTCTTCACGGGCAGAGGGCTGATCTCTTTTGGTGATAGTGATGTCAGTGGCTGCGGTGAAGCTGCTGCTGTTTGCTGAGCAGCTACTCCGTGCCTCCCGCGAATGGGCTCGTGTGACCTTGGCCAGATCCAGGAAAGCAGCCCTCATCGCTCCCTCCTCCCACACGACAGGCCCAGATGGGCAGAGCAACCCTCGCCAGCCCACGGAGCCCCTTGGGAGCGGAGCACTGGCCTGCATCTACAGCAGCGAGTCATCAGGCGGCACTGGGCAAGCCTCAGGCTTCTCATCCGTAAGGTGGGTGCCAGTGCCTACATGTCTGGGGTTGATGAAGACGGTGCTCTGGTTAAGATCTGCCGAGGAGGCCGGGAGCTGCTAAACTCGCCTCGCCTGCAGGGAGTTGAAACGCCAGAGCCTCGAGGGCTGCCAGGCCTTGTTCAGGGGGCTGGGTCCCCTCCCCACAGGGGCCATCCTGACACCCGGGGGCAGACACGCCCTGACCCTTCGGCTCTGGAACCCCTCCACCTAGGAGCAACCAGCAATTTAGCAAAGCAGGTGGAAGAGCAGCTGGAGACAGGTGGCGCCTGCCTGGTTCCTGGGCTCTGCCACTGGGGCACCTCAGCGAGTGCAGGGACAACAGGGTCAGGGGAATGCAGCCCCGGACTTTGCGGGGGGGTTGGGGGACCCGACCCCCAGAGAGGCAGGGCGGGGCCCCTGACCTCCAGCCCCGCGCCCTCCCTCAGGGGCCGCAGCGGCTAGTAGCAGTGACAGTGTAAGGATCTCAGGGTGAGCCCAGAGCCCCTCCTCTGTGCGAGATGCCTGCTGGCAGCCCCCGGGAGGAGCCGTCTCCCAGACTCAGCCCCCGAGTGGGCGGCAGGTCTGGTTTTGAATTTGAATCTGACTCTCAAATCTATGCTTTTTTTAAATAGCTAGACCTGGGCACACTTGGATGGGGGTCGCCATGAGCACTGGGGCTCTGCAGGCCAGGGTTCAAATCCTGATGCCGTGTCAATGATACGAGCTCTGTGTACACGAGACCTGAGGACGCTCGTGGGCACGTGCGTATGTGGCTAGTTGGTCGATTAAGAGGCTGGTGCAGTCCCCAACTCGCTCCTGACACAGGGTAAGTGTTGACTGTTTCCTGTGGTCTTGGGAACCCCTTGCATTTAGCCAGAACCCATCTGCATTTCTTGGCCTTCCCTTCTGCTTGGGATTGCCTCTTTTTCTCAGTTTGCCATTTTCTACTTCTCCTTCCAAGTGGTTCCTCAGGAAACCTGTCTGATCCCCTAGGCTGAGTTAGACACGCCTCCTCCCTTTCTGGGCTGCAAAGTACCTCTAACAGCTCTTTCCTCCTGGTAATTGCCAATTACAGGTCTGTCTGGAGTACAGCGAGGTCCCGAGGGCAGGGAGGGTGTCGTATTCATGGCGAGTCCCCAGCGCTGTGCCGCGCTTTAAAAGCGCCTGGATATGGTTGTAGAGCAAGTGAGCAAGTAAGCAGAGGAGTGAACAATGAACGAATGGGTGGCGGGGAATCCAGATGGGCGGCAGTCCTGCCGTGTTTGGGGTCAGAGATGCGGGTAACAGGCCCCCTGTCCCCAGGCACCCCGCCCTCACTCCTACCAAGGCTCTCCTGCTTAGCCTGTACATTTGCTTGTTGTTCTTGCAGAAAATGCCGCCCAGCTTTAGTATAGAAGGTCAAGACCACAGTGACCTCAGGATCCTGCAGCCACTGGCCAATTGTACAGTTTGTAGGTCACGGGGTCGATGTGACATGAGGTATCAGGGTTGAGCCTCCCTGAAAGACCAAGTCTTTCCTGAATTTGCCTGCATTTTCATACCACTTGGCTCTTCTCTTTGAGACGGCAGAACACATGTGCCAGAGTACCTGGCTTCAGAAGTACACAGGCTCCTTCCTCCAAGCATCCGTCCCCGGAAACACTCACGTCAAGGGAAGAGCTAGATTTATCGTGAATTGTCGGACACTCCCTGACCCCAGCCCAATTCCATTCTCGTCTCTGTCAGAGAAGCAAAGTTCTACTCGCTTTGTTTTGGGCATCAGCAAGAAGGTTTCTGGGCTTCCAAATACCGTCTTCCAAGAAGTCGGAGTTTGAACACGATCCCTTGGGTGATGCGTCCAATGGGGAAGTTCTCGCTGCAATTCCCTGCATCATAAAATGTCAGGATGTCTGCGGTCTTTATTTATAGAGAGATTGCTTTTCAACTTTCCTCACTCCAACATGTCGATGTGTTATTCCTGAAGATAAATGCACATTATGATTTCATAATAGAAATTGCTTTTCTCCCTCGTGTCACCTCTAAGCTTGTGTATACATAAATATGGCACATTGCCTCCAACAGTAATTTAAAAGGCACTTTGGAGAACATATTGATCATGACCAGAGACCGGGGCTGGCATAGGGCTTCGTCATACTCTGCCTCCTCCCGGCCCCCTGCTCTCTCTCTTCATCTTCGTTTGGATTCTGAAGCTTGGGAACTTATGGTTTCCATTTATCTTTGTATATCGGGATGCTTGTTTATAGGCACCGTGGGCTTTTGGAGGGAGGCAGAAGTGAATTTTTATAACTCTGAAGAATAAACAAGGAATGAAAAATGTAGCCTTCCTCCTGAATTGAGTTCCCTGGAGTCAGGAATCCTTCAACTGACTCCAAGATAGACTTGAGATCTTGTGAGGTCGGCTCTACCCACAGCCGCCTTGGGGCCGTCTTCACACCCTTCTCAGGTCACCATCACACTCTCCGAGGGTTGAATTCTGGATCAGCCAGGGCATCCTCCTCTCTACTCACTTGTCTGCCTCCAGGGACCTCAGGATCCCTTTAGGACGCTGACCTGCGCCCAGCCCTCTGAGCTACTCCAAGTCACTCCTAGAAACAACTAGCAGCTCACTTCTTCCAGGGAGCGTCCGTGATTGTTCAGAGCTGTATCTCAGCATTCCAGCATCCCACTCTCTGTGGAACCCTCCATTCGCTTCCCGTTTTAAAAATGATTTCTCTTTGGGCTGCTTTTAAGATCGCATTGTCCTGGGCCAGGTAGCTCTGTGAGTTGGAGGAAGTTCAGTTCAGTTCAGTCGCTCAGTTGTGTCCGGCTCTTTGCGACCCCATGAACAACAGCGTGCCAGGCCTCTCTGTCCATCACCAGCTCCCAGAGTCCACCCAAACCCATGTTCATCGAGTCAGTGATGCCATCCAGACATCTCATCCTCTGTCATCCCCTTCTCCTCCAGCCCCCAATCTTTCCCAGCATTAGGGTTTTTTCCAATGAGTCAGCTCTTCACATGAGGTGGCCAAAGTTTTGGAGTTTCAGCTTCAACATCAGTCCTTCCAATGAACACCCAGGACTGATCTCCTTTAGGATGGACTGGTTGGATCTCCTTGCAATCCAAGGGACTCTCAAGAGTCTTCTCCAACACCACAGTCCAAAAGCATCAGTTCTTCGGTGCTCAGCTTTCTTCACCGCCCAACTCTCACATGCATACATGACCACTGGAAAAACCATAGCCTTGACTAGACAGACCTTTGTTGGCAAAGTAATGTCTCTGCTTTTCAATATGCTGTCTATGTTGGTCATAACTTTCCTTCCAAGGAGTAATTTTCTTTTGATTTCATCACTGCAATCACCATCTGCAGTGATTTTGGAGCCCAGAAAAATGAAGTCTGATGTTGTTTCCATTGTTTCCTCATCTATTTGCCATGAAGTGATGGGGCTGGATACCATGATCTTAGTTTTCTGAATGTTGAGCCTTAAGCCAACTTTTTCACTCTTCTCTTCCATTTTCATCAAGAGGCTCTTTAGTTCTTTTTCACTTTCTGCCATAAAGGTGGTGTCATCTGCATATCTGAGGTTATTGATATTTCTCTCGGCAATCTTGATTCCAGCTTGTGCTTCTTCCAGCCCAGCATTTCTCATGATGTACTCTGCATACAAGTTAAATAAGCAGGGTGACAATATACAGCCTTGACGTACTCTCTTTCCTATTTGGAACCAGTCTGTTGTTCCATGTCCAGTTCTAACTGTTGCTTCCTGACCTGCGTACAGGTTTCTCAAGAGACAGATCAGGTGGTCTGGTATTCCCATCTCTTTCAGATTTTTCCACAGTTTATTGTGATCCACACAGTCAAAAGCTTTGGCATAGTTAATAAAGAAGAAATAGATGTTTTTCTGGAACTCTCTTGCTTTTTCGATGATCCAGTGGATGTTGGCAATTTGATCTCTGGTTCCTCTGCCCTTTCTAAAACCAGCTTGAACACCTGGAAGTTCATGGTTCATATATTGCTGAAGCCTGGCTTGGAGAATTTTGAGCATTACTTGGAGGAAACCAAATTGAAATTTGTTGAGCATTTATAGTACATCAGGCAAGTTCTGGGAGCCCATCTCATTTAGCCCCTACAGCTGTCTTTATGGGTTGCTTTTTATTCTCCCATTTTACAGAAGTGAAAACTGAGGCTCAAAAAAGTCAAGCTACCTATTTAAGGTCTTGAGCCACCAAGAAAAAGAGCCTTGATTCAAATCTCCAAAGACTCCATTCCCTCTGACACTTCCTAAAGCCAATGGGGCTGGGTGTGGTGGGTCAGTTTTTCAAGAGGCAGATTAATTTTCCAGTCCAAAAGATTAGCCCCATAGCTGTCTGCTGATGGCAACCAGGCCTGGCAGAGTGTCTGCAGACACCCACCACCATCCGTCTCTCCGGCCCTCCTCCTCAGTCTGTATCAGCCTCTTTCTTCTCTCTGCTCGTTCAGCATCAGTATTGCCTCCACTTTGAACTTGAGTCTCTTCACTTCTTCCTTTAACTCCTCCTGGACTCTCACTTACTTATCCCCTAACTTCCAGCTTCAGTGACCGCTTTTCCCTTGGTGACTTTCCAATCCTCCTTCCAGTTCAGATCCCTCCACTGGGCATCTCCACTGGGATGCCTTGCAGTCCCCTCAAATGTAATCTAGCTGAGACCGAGCTACACCTCCCATCTGTGAGGGTACCATCTCCCACACAGGCTGCTCATGCCAGAAACTGTGGTCATCACACCTGCCTCCTTCCGAGTCAGCACAGCCACTCCTTCCCAGCCCCCGTGTCTTCCTCGTCTGAATGCCTCTGGACCATCTCCTTTCTCTCTATCTCCTCTTGCTCTGTCTTAATCCAGGCCGCCAACCCATCCTGACCTAAGTCACAGCAGTGGTTTCCTGCCTCATCTCTCAGTCCCCACTCTTGCCACTTCTAGTCCATTTTGCATATGAGCGCCGGGATGAGTGTCCTCTAGCAGAAAACCAACCACGTCACTCTTTTGTCTAAGATCCATCATGGTGCCCACTAACGGTCAGCGGGCACCTCCCATTGTGTCCTCCTGCCTCATGCCAGGCACGTATAGTAGGTACTCAGGAAATGGCTACCAAATGAATTCTCTGCCTGCTTTCCTTGCATCTGCTCCCTGGACTTTGCGTCTCTGAACTTTCCCTTCCAGAGTCTCCCCTAAACGGCTCTGCTTCAGCATCTTAGCTCTGCTGTGCAGCTAAGATCCTGGGGACTGAATTGGCCTTTGCCTCTGCCATTGGCAGTCTTCCCCTCTCAATTACATGGTAATCCTTGTTAAAATTACAAATTTATTTATAGTTTTTTTTCCCCCTTTCTTTTTTCTCCCCCACTCGGCAATTTTTACGGCTCATCGGCCGTAACAAATTCTACTTCATAAAGCAGAGGCGCGCGTTATTATTACCTTATGGAAATAGACAGTGGCAGCTGACTCCCATCTCCAGCCCGCGTGTTGTCTCCACGGATCCGTAATGGTTTCAATCAACACCCCTGTGGGATTTGTTCCGCTCTTTAAGGACGCGAGCTTGTGGACGTGGAGATGGTATATCTGTCTCCATGCCAGATGGCAGCAGAGGCCCTGCCCAGGGACCCTGGAATTTGGTGGCTGTTCTTTTGAGAAGAATAAGGCAGAGCAGTCTTGGTGATTCCATTTTGTCTAGGAATAAAGAGACCACACTCCTGCACAATAGGGACTGAATATGGTTCAGTCTGTATTATGACGGTAACCACACAAAGTAGGTGACAAAGATGGCCTCATTTTACTGAGGAAAGTGGCTCAGGGACCACATGGAAGTTGCCCAAGAGATCAGACGGGTCGGGGGTCTCCAGGCCCCCCAAAGTGGGGAGGAGGCTCTAAGGGTATCCTGAACTCCCTGCCACCCATTAGTCTTTCATAGGATTCAGTGTGAGGGCTATAAGTCATTCTCTCCTTCCTTCCTTCATGAGTCCATCCATTCATCTTTCAATGCAAATGTACTAGCCCTGACTGTGTGTACTGCCCCATGTTAGATGCTTGGATCCTGTGATAATTCGGCCACAGAAGGTGGGTGCTACCCTCTTCCTCATTCAATTAGAGGGCATCTTTAGCAATCATAAGAATGCTCAGGAGGATGATAAAGCTTCAGAGAAGTCAAGGATGAAGGCAAAGAGGAAGAAGGGCTCACCGCAGGTCCCCTGGGGTTGGTTCCAGGGTGTGATTTCACGTCGTTCTCTCAGACGCTGGGATCAGAGGTCTTAGGAACACAGACCTGGAAAGCCTGACTGACTCTGAGCCCTGCCCCTCCAGCCCTGTGACCCGGCCAGGTGACTGACCCTCATGACCTTATCAGGAGATGGGGATGCTACTAACTGATGCCTTTTGCTTATGGCAAAAAAACAAAGACATCATACTTGTACCTGGTCTTTATTATTAATAAAAGCACTCAATGAATATTATTATCAAGAACCATATGGGGTGAGGAACACATGCCTAGAACTTTTATACTTGCCCTAGAGAGCAGCGTCAACAAGAGGTGGACTTCTGGAGTTAGCTCCAAGGTCTGTCTCCTCACTGGTCCTCCAAGACCCCGCTCTTGCCATCCTTCCACACATCTGCTTAGCTGTTAGTGTGGTTTGGCCGGGACTGGGGCTGGACAAATGAAGAGCTAGTGTGGGGTGAGAGTGAGCGTGTTCAGCGCCCAGTTATGTCCAAAGCTTTGTGACTCATGGATCCGCCAGGCTCCTCCGCCCATCGGATTCTCCAGGCACGAACACTGGAGTGGGTCCACATGCCCTTCTCCAGGGGATCTTCCTGCCCCAGGGATTGGTTGAACCCAGGGCTCCTGCTTTGCAGGTAGATCTTTACCGTCTGAGCTGCTAGGGTCTGCCCTTACGGAGCTTGCGGTCTTACGGAGCAGAAGGCTGTTAACGGGAGTTCGTCCACTTTCAACGTGGTCATGGAGACATGTGAGCTCGTGATGGTGGGTGCAGGGAGGGGTCCCCTCAGCCAGGTGATAGAGGGAAGGGGCTGCCAGGAGAGGAAGAGTCATCGCATCCGAGCCGCGAGAAGGAAGGCTCAGAGAGAGATCGGGTCTGGCTCCTGCTTCGGCATATCGGCGTCTCCTTGCTGCTGACGCTGGGTGCCTCCTACACACCAGCCACGACTCCATTCTGGAGTCAGCGCCCCAGAGCGTCTCCTTCCTGAGCTCTCGCCCCTCCTGGGAACCTGCTTCCCTCTCTCCTCTGGGCCCTCGCCATCCTGTCAGATCTTCAGGTCTCTGTTGTGGACATGTTGACCTGCCTTTTCAGGACAGTAAAATCCCTCTTACTCTCTTTCAGGGTCGCCCATAGTGTAAACCCAAGTGCCATTCAAACAAAGCACCTGGTGTGTTAATTACCGGATTGTTTTCATAACAAAAGGCAAGACGTTTTTTGCAAACACGTCCATCTGCACCAGAAGCAGGTCCAACAGATCCGCCTTTCTAGAGCAGTACAACTGAAGGCCAATCTGGCACGTTCAGGGACGTCTCTGGGGTGACCCATAGGCTGCCCTCGCCCACCTGGTAGGGTGGAGGAGGCTTGGGGCCTGAGACGGGGCTGTGAGTGGATCCCAGGGGGATGTGGCTACTCCGTTGACTTCTCCCTTCCTCTGCTCCATTCTGGCCGTATTTGGGAGGAAAAATCCATCATCAGGCATTCTATTGGTTGCGGGTGGAGTTGAAAATTACTGGAAGGCCTTGCCTCTTTCTGGCTCACTTGAGTGCCCCCAAAGAGAGGGAGCTCACTACCTAGAGCAAGCCCATTCCTGAGAAGCCTGGCTCTCACACGGTTTCTTTCTACGGAGACCAAACTGACAATCCCGCAATCGCCCTCCACGCGTCCTAGTTCAGCTTTGGGAGCGACGAGAGTGAAGCTGATCCTTCCTGTCCAGTCGGCTGCTTGGCCATCCCAGCAGAGGGCCAGGGCTGGAAGGCCTCTCGGGGTTCACACCTCCATCCCCACCTTGTGCTACATGGAGCTGTGGTCATTTCACCTCTGAGCAGCTGGACTGTGTCTTGCTTTCCTCATCCATGTGGCAAGATCTGTGATGCACAGTACCTGTCAGAGACCTAACCCCAGAGCTGGGGCTAGATCCCTGTCTCCAGCCTCCTCAGTCACTGCCTTTGGTCACCACCGTCGGACAGGATGGGTCTGACTGCAGCTGCGTCCGTTCCCCGGAAACCTCCTGGCACTTACAGACACGCCCCAGCATGGCCTGTGTGAGATGCTGAGTGCTTTGTTTCCACCATATCTTTATCCTCATCCATCTGCCTAATTTGGCTCATGGAAGCCATCCAGGGTGCTAGCTGGCAGCCTTGGGATCCAGGGAAGTTTTATCATCAAGCTAACTCTTGGGTTTACTCCCAAATCCAAGCGTTAACCCACTTCAGTACTCTTGCCTGGAGAACCCCACAGACTGAGGAGCCTGGTGGGCTGTGGTCCAGAGGGTCGCAAAGAGTCAGACATGAGTGAAGTGACTGAGCACACACCCATGGAAGGGCTAGCTGACTCTTGGCTCCCATCACCCTCGAGCCAGGCTGCAAGCCCTGGAATCCCTTCCCTATCCCTCAGAGTCGACCCTCCCTGAGCCGTGGAGGCTGCCTGGCCGAGCAGAAAGAAAAGGCAGGGGCTCTAGAGACAAAGCATAGATCCCCTTTTCTGGCTCTGTCTCTCCCCAGCTTGCGGGCTGACTCAGAGCTCTCCCTCCTCTTGCTCTCAGTTTCCTCGTCTGTGAAAGAGTGATAGGAATGGTGGGTTCACAGGCCTGTGTCGGGGTTCTAAGCAAAACAAGTGGAGGCGAGTCTGAGGTCTGGCACGTGCTCTCTGCTCAAGAGACCTGGCCTTCCCCATCCCAGCCCCCTGCACAGGTGCCCCGTCCTCGCCAAATCCCCCCAGACCTCAGCCGCCTTTGGCTCACACTTGGTAGCGCGGTTACCATGGCAACTCGGGGGGTGTGCAGCTCCAGGTCCCTGCTCCCCCAGACGTGTCCCTCTCCATTCCTGCACCCAGCCCAGCCCAGCCCAGCTTGGTGAGCGGCCAAGGCGGCCGATTGCGCTGGGCTCCAGGGCCCGTCCTCTGAGCCGCCCCTCTGTCGCCGAGAGCTTCAGGGGGGTTAGAGCTCAGGGGACTCCACAGGCTTTTCCAGCCGGCACAGGCCTCCTGCCCCACTGCCAGCAGAGGCTCGGCCTTGCTATGTGCCTGCTCCCCGGGACCCGCTGGGTCCTCTTTGCTCTCTCATTAGGAAGACTGGCTGGCCAGGACTGGTGCTTGGAGAACTCTTCCCTGCAGCAGCCTCCACCCCCCACCGCTTCCTCCTATGGCCTGCCTCCTCCAACCATCAGCTCAGCAAAACCCCTCTCCAACTCCCACCAGCTGGGTCTGGGTGAAAGAGGTGTCTCGGTGCACGGAGAGGTGGCAGGCACTGAAATCAAGGACTCGGGTTCGAATCCTAGCTCCACACTTCCCAGGGGCCTGAGTTGGCCAGAGCCGCCAGGACAAAGGACCACAACCTGGGCACCCGACGCCCTCCTTGTGGGGGCGTTTGTCCAAACTCCCCCCCTTTATAAGGACGCCAGTCATAACGGGTGAGGGGCCCACCGTCCTCCGACATGACCACATCCTAACTAAGTACCAGGTAAGGTCACATTCTGAGGTACTTGGGGTTAGAACTCCCACACTTGAACTTCGGAGAGATGTGATCCAACCTTTAGCACTCGTTGTGTGGCCAAGGGCAAGTCACATCACTTTTCAAAGACTTAGAAAGTCTCATCTTGAATGTGGGAGTGAAAATAGCAAAGTCCTCTTGCAGATGTTGTAAAGATTAAATAGAACAGCGTACATACACTGGTTAGCCCAGGGCTAGCAGACACTAGAGTCAATAACTGTAGCTGCTATGAATTCCTGTTTGGAGGACGATCCTTTTCCTTGGGGACCCTTTTATTCTGGATGGAGGGAGTGAAAATACAAGTGAGTTCAAAGCCTTTGGGTCTCATTACTACAATCCAACCTCCTAGAAACCCTGGTAGGACCACAGTTTAGGGTTTCATTCATTGACTCCATCAATTTACTCTACAAATGCTGAGTGCTTTATGCATGGCTATTTTATTTCATTCTTACAAACGTATTGTTGTTTCCAATTAACAGATATGGAAATGGAGAGTGGGTGTGGCTTCCTCAAAGCCCAGCAGTGAAGCAGATGGTAGGAGCTGGGCTCACAGTTCAGAACGTAATTGTGCCTGGCCTGGGGTGGGGTACCTGCTTGGGAGAGTTGACCATTTCGCCCTGCAATGAGCTGCATAAATCCTTCACTGGCGCCCTGCAGCCCCTTCCTAGAGAAGCTCTCAAGTCCTCCTTGCTGTTGGCACACAGCTTCTGCTTCTAGTTTTTTGTATTTATATCTTCTTTCCGTTGCTTGTCATTGGGCTGTTTATAGGCACGCAAAGATGTACCCCTCGTACATGTTAAATATATATGCGTCTCTGTGTGTGCCTTCCCGGTTATATTTATGCAGTTCCTCAGAGGATTAATTTAGCCAAATAACTGAAGCTGTTTAGGTAGCTGACATTCACACTATGGTGGGAATGTAGGAGCTAAGTCAGCAAGATGCTGGCTCCTGCCTAGGCCTCCCCAGGACTCAGTTTCCTTAACTTGGGGCCCCATGTGGCAGAAAGTGCAGGAGCTCCGCTAGTCTGGGTTTCAAATCCAAGCTCAGTAATGGGGAGCCATGAACTCTGGAGAAAATAATCACCAACTGAGCCTCAGTTTTTTTTTCAGGTGAAAGAGGTCATGTTTCTTTCAGAGCTGTTGCAGACTTAAGGGATTAATGTGTTTGGAGCTCTTTGCTCATAGTAGGTGCTAAGTGTTGGTGGCTGCTTTCCTTCTCCTCCTTCTCTTCTCTCTCCCTCCGTGTAGCCTCAAGAGTAACATAAGATAAGGTCAAAATTCCCTGGTTTGGCTCTCAAGGTCCTCAACTCTGTGGTCTTGATTGATCTTCCTTCCTTTAGAAATTATCCTCCCACTGGGTTCGTATCATCGAGTTGGGATGGGCATTGCAACTGGTGCCCACCATTCCTGTGCAAGCCAGCCAGCATGGGGGGCAGAGCCCACATACCTGCCAGAGGAGCAGGCTGGGGAGGCAGGCACTCTCAGCCAAAGTCTGAAGGGATGTGGTGCGTAAGTAGCCCAGCTCCATTGTCCCGTGGCTTTCTTCTCTCTCTTTCCCTGTCTCACTCCCTCATGCTCCTGTAACCATGTTTGGGATCCCCTTCAAGATAAACTCTGTGCATGCAAGTTCCTGTCTTAGGGTCTTCTGGAAAAAAAACCAGTTTAAGACCAGATGCGGTGGGGAGTGATGCGAGCCTGGGCTCTGGGGTTGCCCTTCCCCCACCAATATTTGACTCCTACTTGCAGAGGCAGTGATGAGTTAATTATTTAAGCTTTCTGAGCCTGTTTTCTCCTTTGTAAAGGAGGGCTAGAGTTACAGTTCCTGCCCCCTCAAGGCATGAGGTCACTGACTGTGATAACCACCTTTCTCTGGCCCCTTATACAAGACTTCAGCTTGTTCCATAGCCCTCTTTACCTTCTTCACAGAGGTTATCTTATTTATTAAATTTAACTTTTTTCTACTGAAGTGTAGTTGATGTATAACGTTGTGTTAGTTCCTGGTGAATAGCAAAGTGATTCAGTTCAGTTCAGTTCAGTCACTCAGTCGTGTCTGACTCTTTGCGACCCCATGGACTGCAGCATGCCAGGCTTCCCTGTCCATCACCAGCTCCCAGAGCCTGCTCAAACTCATGTCCCTCAAGTCAGTGATGCCATCCAACCATCTCATCCTCTTTAGTCCCCTTCTCCTGCCTTCAATATTTCCCAGCATCAAGGTCTTTCCAATGAGTCAGTTCTATGCAACAGGTGGCCAAAGTATTGGAGTTTCAGTTTCAGCATCAGTCCTTCCAATGAACATTGTTATACATATACATACATGTGTGTGTGCATGTGGGTATATATATACACATATGTATGTATTCACACACATATATGTACACTTATGTATATATATTGTTTCAGGTTCTTTTCCACTGTGGATTATTACAAGATATTGAATACAATGCCTTGTGTGCGTGCCTGCTGTCGTTTCAGTCATGTCCAACTCTTTGCAACCTTATGAACCATAGCCCGCCAGGCTCCTTTGTCCATGGGATTCTCCTGGCAACAGTACTGGAGTGGGTTGCCATGCCTTCCTCCAGGAGATCTTCCCAACCCAGGGATCAAACTTGCATCTCTAAGTCTCCTGCACTACAGGTGGATTCTTTCCTACTGAGCCACTGGGGATTTCCTATACAGTAAATCCTTGTTTATCTATTTTATACGTAGTAGCTTGTATATGCTGATCCCAAACTCTTAATTTATTCCTCCCATACCCTGCTTCCCCTTGTAACTATAAATTTGTTTTCTATGTCTGTGAATTAGTTTCTGTTTTGTAAATAAGTTCGCTTGTACCATTTTTCAAGATTCAGCTTGTGATATCATATAATACTTGTCTTTCTCTGGCTTACTTAACTTCATATGATGATCTCTAGGTCTATCCATGTTGCTGCAAATGGCATTATTTTATTGTATTTTGTGGCTGAGTGGTATTCCTGTGTGTGTGTGTGTGTGTGTGTGTGTGTGTGCTCATCTTCTTTATCCGTTCATCTGCCAGTGGGCACTTACGTTGCTTCCATGTCATGGCTATTGTAAATAATGTTTGTATGAACATAGAGGTGCATGTATTTTTCACATTAGGTTCTTCCCCGGGGTGGGATTGCTGGATGATATGGTTTTAGTTTTTAAAGGAAATCTACCCTGTTCTCCACAGTGGTTGCACCTATCTACACATGGGGTTTTTTTTCATTGACTTGTACATGGTCTTTCTTCACATAGACTGCCCTATGCCATCTAGAAGATCATCTCCACGAGTAGAGTCTCTGTTGGTAAGACTTTTGCTCATTGCTGATTTTCAGCACCCTGGATAGCACCAAACTCATTCTACTTCTTGAAGATTACTATCATTGCTTTGTTCCTTCCTGCTTCTGATTTTGCTCTAGCTATTCCTATCACCTTGGGTTTCTGTTCTATCTAAAACTTTGTTCATGCTTTACAGCCAAGGAGGCTTCTCAGGTCAACTCTTAGCCTTACTGAACTCTACTTCCTCTGAGATTTCCCCACTGAGGCCCTCCCTTAGGGACGCAGACTGAGGTCTTGGGCCTCAAGATAACACTGACTCGGCGCCTTTCCTCTCTCACCCTCTTTCCCAGGTTCTGGCAGGATGTGCCCAAGGCCTCTGCAGCTTGCTCCTTTCCTTGGCCGTCAGCAGCAGACAGAGGGGCTTGCTGACACCCTTTCCAGCTCCTGCCATGCTTGCAAGGCCCCATCAGTCTTGTGTGGAACCACGACACTACAGAGTCTCCTTCTGTTTCCCCTGGGTCCCCTGCCACACGGCCAGTCTGTCCTCAGACCCCTCCCTCACACAGACACCAGCTGCCCACCGAGCACCTGCCATGCGCCTGGCTCAAGGGCTCCACCTACATGGGTCCCTGAGCTTTGAAGCATGTGGCCCCACACGTGCTCGTGCTGACTGGACCCAGGACCAAGGCCTGACATGGAGACACCCACCCTGTGGACAGGCTGATGGACAGCCTGGAAGACAGCCTGGAGTATGAGCAGACTTGTGTTGAGCATGTCCTGGGCACCAAGAACTTCCCTGCACATGACGACTTTGATCCTCACACCCATCCTTTGAGGCCAGAGCTGTTTTTATCATGTCCATTTCAAAGATGCAGAAACCGACTCGGGACCTTGCCTGACATCAGGATTTGAGCCAGGTCTGTCAGACTCCAGAGCAGGTATTGAAAGTAAAGTACCACCCTCTCTTCTTCTTTTGGGTGGTGATTAATTAAAGAGCACAAATTCTCCTTCTGAAACTATGCAGCTCTAAGTGCCCTGCCTGTCACAAATGACTGTGCGTGTGCGTGTGTGTGTGTGTGTGTGTTGTGAGAGACATAGAGACAGACACTCAGGGAATGAGGAATAGAGACATGGCCAAAAATTTGTGGAAGGGGGCTGGGAGCTAAAGCCAGGAGATGATAGAAGGCTTGAGAGCAGAGATCAGGAGCAGCATGCTAATCACAGCTCCCGAGCAAAGCCCCATTCTCCATGAGGCCTGGCCCAGCAGTAGCTCCAAGGCTTCCCATTCCCTGGGGAAACCACAAGCCCGCCTATATCCCTTATAACCCGAGAGCCTATGACAGTGTTGCCACCAAGTCCACCCTCACACTCCACCTTTGAGGGACGTCATCCTGGCCGTGGTCTTCTCCGTCGCCATCCTTGGTATCACTGGCATAGATGTCTTCTCCACGCCACCCACACCTTGCCTATCCTCACCACCCCACCACCCGTAGCACCTCATTCATGCAGGAAATATTTAGGGAGCACCCTCTATGTGCCAAGTGCTCTCGTAGCCACTGGGAGTGCAACAGGAAGCAAAAGCGAGAGTCAGCCCTCAGGGATCTCCATTCATCGCCTTCGCTCCCTCCCTCCATGACCTCGAGAATGAGTATCAGCCCCTTTGCTTCGACAGCATCAATCATTACTCACTGAGCCCCTGTTCTGTGTGCCCCCCAGGCTGGGAACTGAGCACGTAAAAAGGCACCCCACCCTGGTAGTACATGTGCTGCTTCCTACTCTATCATCTGCATAAAGGGAAAGCCCTCCTTGCAGGGACACCCCTCCAGTTTTCCCCCAGATGGTGCCCCTCAAAGCCTGCTGCCGGTTGTTAGGCTGTCTGACCTACTTGGAAATCCTTTCATACAAAAAAAAAGGAGCTGACGCTTCATCTCCAAGGCAGCTGCATTTCTCCAGAGCAGGAAAGGAAATAACACAAAGACTGGGCTCTCCTAAATTAAAAAAATGCCCATGAGATGCTAGAGAGAGGCTGAGGAGGACCCTGGGGATTGCAGAGGGCTCTGGCAGCCTCTGCTTACGGCAGCGCCTCTGCAAGCTCACCTTAAGGCATGACTGATGGGTCAGCAGAGACAAGTGGGCAGGGGCTGGGGACGAGCCAAGCCGTTCACCCGGGTGGCTTCCCCTGCCCAGCATCCCAGCTTCCCTCTAAGCCAGCTCTCCATCTGTCTGTCCATCAGCCCCCAGGGCTAGAATTCATTTAAATGGTATGTGAGCCATGTGGCTAAAGCACGTGTTAAGCAATGTTTATTACAATCAGTAAATCATGGTCCCGTATCTGATCCAGAGACGGAAATAGCTCATGAGCCCGGGCTGCCGAGGAGAGTGAGGTGACCGCAGACCCGGAGATAAGACAAACTCACTGAGGTCAGCCTCTCCGTCAGCTGCGAGGGGCTGGTGTCCTGAGCCCTGATCCCATTTCTCCCGACAGTTCCTCCTCCCCCTCCTTCTCGGAGGAGCCTCAGGAGAGCCCAGTCATCCGTGTTTCCCTCCCCTGGAGAGAAGGCTGGCCTGGGAGCAGGGGAGCGGCTTAGCTGGCCAGGTGGGTGCCTCGCTACCAGGAGGACGTGGAGAAAAGGTCGTCGGGCCGCCTTTGGTGACTTCTTTCTGATTGTGGCAGAAGTTTGGCTCCATTCCCTGCAAGCTGGGAAGGGAGGCGGGATAGCAGAAGAGGTGATGCCTTGAAACGCCATAGTGGGAAAGTCTGCAGCTTTGAGTGAGGGATGAGGGTGCTGTGGGCAAGCGGCATCATGTAGCTTCAGAGCACAGGGCTGTCATCACAAAGAGCTGGAGTTCAAAGTCCAGCTTTGCCACTTCCTTGAATGAGTTCCCTAACCTCTTCAAGTGTCCCTTCCCTGTGTGTAAAGCAGGGGAAATAATATCACTTTCCTCACAGGAATGTTGGGGAAATATCTCGAGTTAATGTGTAGAAGCGCTCAGCACAAGGGCTGAAATAGGTTTTGTTGCTCTTGTTGAGTTGATCAGTCATGTCCGACTATTTGTGACCCCATGGACTGCAGCACGCCAGGCTTCCCTGTCCTTAGCTGGCTCAAACTCATGTCCATTGAGTCAGTGATGCCATCCAACCATCTCATCCTCTGTCGTCCCCTTCTCCTCCTGCCCCTAATCTCTCCCAGCATCAAGGTCTTCTCCAGTGAGTCGGCTCTTCACATCAAGTGGCCAAAGTATTGGAGCTTCAGCTTCAGCATCAATCCTTCCAATGAATAGTCAGGGTTAATTTCCTTTAGGATGGACTGGTTGGATCCCCTTGCTGTCCAAGGGACTCTGAAGCGTCTTCTCCAGCACCACAGTTTGAAAGTATCAGCTCTTCAACACAACCTTCTTTATGGTCCAACTCTCACATCCCTACATGATTACTAGGAAAACCATATGCTGCCGCTGCTCAGTTGCTCAGTTGTGTCTGACTCTGTGCAACCCCACAGACGGCAGCCTGCCAGGCTCCCCCGTCCCTGGGATTCTCCAGGCAAGAATACGCGAGTGGGTTGCCATTTCCTTCTCCAATGCATGAAAGTGAAAAGTAAAAGTGAAGTCACTCAGTCGTGTCCCACTCCCTGCGACCCCATGGACTACAGCCCACCAGGCTCCTCCGTCCATGGGATTTTCCAGGCGAGAGGACTAGAGTGGGCTGCCGTTGCCTAGCTTTGACCAAACAGACCTTTGCCGGCAAAGTGATGTCTCTGCGATGTGTTTAGTGCTCATGAGTGGTACTGGGAGGCGAGCTGTGGCCCATGGGGTTGCAGAGAGTGGGGCATAACTTAGCGACTGAGCAACAACAACTGTGAGAGGCCGAATGACGGCCCAAAGACGTCCTCATGCTAATTCCTAGAATCTTCGGATGTTTTGCGTCTGGAAAAGGGGTACTGCCGCTGTGAGTGGGCAAAGGAGCTGCGGAAGAGCAGCTTATCCTGGCTGATCCAGGGGACGCACGCAACAACCAGGATCCCGATAAGAGGGAGGAAGGGGACGTCGGAGTGAGAGGCCCACATGACCACAGACAGCGTGGGAAGCAGAGCCAGAGAGGAAGCACTGAGCTGATAGTGGTGGTGGTGGAGACGGAGGAGGGGCCGCAAGCGAAGGAATGCCGGCGGGCTCTAGACTCCGCAAAAGGTGAGGGAATAAACTCTCCTCCGGAGCCTCCAGAGAGAACCAGCCCTTCCAGCAGCTTGATTTCGGCCCTGGAAGGCTCATTTCAAACTTCTGACCTCCAGAACTGTAAGAGAACAAATGTGTGTGATTTTAAGCCACTGGTTTGTGGTTGTTTATCACGGCAACAACAAGAGAACTAACACTAGTCACAAAACCAACAACCTGTGAGCACAGCGATGTTGGTGGCGCTGACACACGGCTGCGACGCCCCCTGGGGTCCCCGCGGGGCACGGGTGACTGCTGTCAGTCTTCTTGTAAGGTGAGACCAGCTGGGAGAAGACTCTGTTTGTGCCCGCTTGGTATGACCAGCACAGACAGGTGGGAAGCTGGAGTGTCTCACCGACCTCTGATGCCCACGAAGGTGGCAGCCCAAACCTTGGGCTTGTGGGCCGACAGGTGGACCATATGAAACATTGAGCGGAACCGATCCCCAGGACTTTGAGCTGTCAGTCAGCACCTCTATACGGCTAGGGTGGCCACTGTCTGGAGCTTGGAGCAGGAAGAGATGGCAGGAGTGGGTTTGGGGGGAATCCACACACTGTGTGGGCAACTGAAAGTAAGGATTTGAGAGAGTAGCCTGGAAATACATCCATTACCATCTGTAAGATAGATAGCCAGTGGGAGTCGGCGGGAGGACACAGAGAACCCAGAGCCGGTGCTGTGACCACCTAAAGGAATGGGATACGGAAGGAAGGAGGCGGGAGGGAGGTCCAGGAGGAGGGGACACGTGCATGCCTGTGGCCGGTTCACGCTGATGCGTGGCAAAGCCATCACAATGTTGTGAAGCAGCTGGCCTCTAATTACAAATAAAATTTAAGAATGCAACATTAAAAAACTAACATAAACAAGAGAAAAGTAAGGACTTGGCAGAACCAGTTGTCGACGTGGAGGACTGGACAGAGGGTGGATCACAGAGCCGAGACAGGGGACCCCTGCCCTGGCCAGAGAGCAGAGCCAACCTTCTCCGACAGAGAGACACCTGACCCGTTCCAGGGCTGCTCTCAAGCCCCCTGCTTAAGATGAGTCCTAAGCCTCAGAGTCAGGGGCAGCCTCCCAGGCTGTCCGTGAACTGCAGCTCCAGGAGAGAAAGACCAAGGCACTGTTAGGATGAGGAGTTTTGTTTTCTTCTGAACCATCCTCTCTCCTGGACGAATGCATGAACCCAGCATCAGGATCCCCTCTGATGAGGGCGGGATTTCTGCTCCCAAATCAGACAGCCCAGCCCTGCACAGCAGGATGGCTTGGCTGGTGGGAAGCGGTGGGTGGCAGTTTCCTTTTCCTTCAGTGGAGCTGCCCGCTCTCCTGGAAGCTCCTTGTCTGTCCCATGAAGGACTGCAGTGGGGGAGGGAGACGGTGGGTGATGATGGAGCATCATGGATCCTATGCGATGGATGCTGGTGCTGGCTCAGGGGAGATGGCCGAGAAGAGAGGGGCGGTGTCAGCAGCCTGGGTGAGTCCAGGGTCTACACTGGTGGTTCCCAAGTGCTGGTGCCTGGATGAGTCTCAGCTGAATCACCCGGCGGGAGGGGTGGGGGTGTGTGTCTAAAATATGGACCTCAGGGACCTGCTCCCTGAGGAGGTGTCTACTCAGGGGTCCGGGCATGACATTTGCTATTTTGTTGTCATCCTCCCTACAGTGATACCCAGAAGCTGCCCCCAGCCCCCTCTCACATGACCTGGACCAGTTCCTGCGACTGGCCAGCCTCCCTTGGCTTCAGAGCTCAGTTACCACCCTGGCCCTCGGACCTGGCACTGGGCACAGCTCTCCCCCACATGCCTCAGTCCCCTTCCCCAAGGACTGGGGGGGGTGGTGGAGGGGAAAGAGGGAGAGGAGGGGAGGGCAGGGGGAGGGGAGGGGAGGGGGAGGGGAGGGGGAGGGGGGGGGGGAGCGGAGGGGAGGGGAGACCAGAAAGTGGAGGAAATAGAGGAAATATTGGGCAGACTTCTTTCTTCCCCACCCCCATGCAAACCACCCCAAGCACAGCAGCTGGAAACGTAACTCTGATGCATAAATATGAAGATCTCCCTCTATTGCAGGGTTCCCCACCGGCATTTAGGACTGGATAATTCTTTGCTGTGGGCACTGTTCTGTGCATGGAAGGATGTCTGGCAGGATCTCTGGCCTCTGCTTACCAGATTCGAGCAGCGTCCATCTCCAATTAAGACAACCAGAAGCATCTCCAGAGACTGCCAAGCGTCCTCTTGGGACAGAGTCGCCCTTGGTGCAGAGCCACCGCCAGCGGCTTCTCTGCTGGGTGCGGCCTTGCTCCCCGTCCCTCACCCATGCTTTGGCCATCTGACTCCGTAGTCCCTTCCGTTAGAGGCTGAGTACACTCTCCCAGCTCACTGACCCTGGGGTCCAGCCAGAGACTGGGCCAGCCAAATGAGAGTGGGGCATAGGGCGCCCGTGCCAAGGCTGGGCATCCAGAGCCATCGCCTGCTTGGGCTTAAATCTCGTGCTTCTGCCACCCATCCTCTCAGGAAGGTCATACCTGGAGGCTCCCACTGGCTCCAGGAAGAGGATGTGCACGCGAAGGGCAGGCCTGGACGCCATCTGTGGCTGGTGGCAAGCCCAGCCGAGCCCGGGCTGAACTAGACTACCCCCAGACAGCCCGCAGGTGAGTGAGTGAGGGTACGCGGTCGCCACGCTAAGCTCCCGGGCGGTTTGTTACGCGGTGTTATGTGGCAATAGCCGACTATTACAGCTTCCTGTCGAAAGCCGGAGAACCCTGAGCTACTTACTCTGATTCACGAGGCTCTACATGATCTGGCCATTGCCTAACTCTTTTGGGGGGTGGGCAGGGATGGAGTAACCTTACCAGGATGAAGGAAATCAAGAAAAAAGACCCTGACATTGAGGGGTATGAACTGATTGTATTATATGTTTGGGGACCTAGAGATTATCATTATGAATTCAGTAAGTCAGACAGAGAAAGGCAAATATGTATCACCAATATGTGAAACCTAAGAAACAGAAATGAACCCGTTTCCAAAACAGTAACAGATTCACAGACGCAGAAGACAAACTTATGGTTACCAAAAGGGAAAGGAAATGAACAGTGCTCACCGCTGTTTATAAAACAGATAAACAACTAAGATTCACAGTAGAGCACGGGAACAATGCCCAACATCCTTCAATAATCTATGGCGGAAAGGAATCTTAAACTATATATGTATATTTGTATAACTGAATCATTTTGCTATACACCTGAAACTATTAATAACACAATATTATAAATCAATTGTAAAAAGAAAGGTCCTAAAAAAAAAAGAAAGAAAGAAAGGTCCTGGGACAGCACCAAGACGGGGTCTTCAAGGGTCAGAAATGTGCCCCGTGTTAGGCAGAGATCAGATCTCCTTTTGGAAAGCCAGATTTAGATAGGTCTGCATACGTGCTAAACTGCTTCAGGCGTATCTGACTCTGCGGCCCTAAGGACCGTAGCCCGCCAGGCTCCTCTGTCCATCGGATTCTCCAGGCAAGAGTACTGGAGTGGGCTGCCTTGCCCTCCTCCAGGGGATCTTCCCAGCCCGGGAATCAAACCTGCATCTCTTACATCTTCTGCACTGTCAGCTGGGTCTAGTCAGAGTTAAAATCCAGGCCATTACGATGATAGATTCTGGGTGTATTCTTATCTCCCCCACCACAGAAGATATTATCATAAGGAAGCTCTTCTTCTGGACCAGACACTAGGCTAAGTACTTAGCATCCAGAATCAAATTCAATCTTCCCATGCTAATGAGGGTAGTCTGATTATGTCCATTTTACAGATGGGGAAATCAAATTCTTACTTGCCTGAGCTCACACCAATAGTGGTAATAGAGAGAGAATTCAAACTCAGGTCCACCTGACGCCAGAGCTCCGGCTCTCAAGCCACTACCTGGTCTCCCCCTGACTAGTGCTACACACCCAGCCATTTTCCAGAACAAATTTTCCCTTCAGGGAGCAGGAGAGATGTGTTGCCTTTCAAGCGCATGACACCTTCGGGAGACAAGTGTCACCACGGCGCCATCAAAGCCTTCAGCGCCTTTCAAAGGCCTGCTGCGTGCTCTCCAGGTTCACAGTGCCAGCATCCTCTCCTTCAGCAGGGTGGGCGTGAGCTGTTGGCTTATCTGAGGACAGGTCTCTGGGTGCGCATTATGGACGACTCCAGGAGGATGTCCAGGCTCTGAAGTCTGGTCCCACGATTAAAAGGCACCACCGGCGGAGTGAGGCAACAGACAGGGCAAGATGAGAGGCTGTTTTAGCAGGAGACTGGCTGGGGCAAAAGGGTCTCCAGGGGGGCCTGTGGGGCTTAGGGGAGCTTTAAAGGGTACATACGTCTGGACCCCACCCCAACCTGGGATTTAAAGCTCAGGGCTATATATTTTTTTAAGCCTTCTTCCATCCCCAGGTGGGTCTGATTTGCGCCCCTGCTCAAGAGGTTCTGTCCTGGAGGCTGTGCTCAGTGGAGTATTCTCGGCCCCTGTTCTCATCACGATTCGTGGCCAGGGCCTTTGCTATCACCGCCTCTTCCACGACGCCTTCCTGAGCTTATCACTCGGAGGCAGAGGCCTTTCCTGAACTCCTTGCTCCGCACCTGACGTGTGACTCCTCTGAAGGCATCCACACTAACACAACCCATAGGGAACCCAGCGTTGTCCCTAAACTTCCTTCCCTTTCTTGGGTTCTCTGCCTCAATAAGCGCTATCTCCATCCCTTCAAAAACCCAGAAAAGGTAGGTACCACAGATGATTAAGGGTTGGGGCCCGAAACTGTGACGGCAGTCCCCCGGGTCTGCAGCGTGGCCCCGCTGCTCTGGCTGTGTGACTACCAGCCAGTTGTTTAACTTCTCTGAGCCTCAGTTTCCCAATCTGTAAGGTGGAGCGGCAGTATACATGTGTCCTAAGGGTACGGTGAGGAGTCAGTGAGACGACACCCAGGATGCTCGGGACCGCCCTTGGCGCAGGGCGTGCTCAAGCAGTGCTCGCTCACTGTGGTCCTCCGGGACGCCTCTCTCTTCACTCCTTGCATCCAGTTCACCCCCGGGCCCTGTCAATCCTGTCTCCAAATATCAAATCCATCCTCCTTACTCATCTCCATGACGACCCACTGAGCGCACTTTACTCTGTCCGGGACAACCACGCCTGCCTCCTCGCCGGTCCCCTGCTTCCCCTCCTACTTGCCTCTGATCTGTTCTCCACACAGCGGCAGGAGAAACGAACTTTTAAAAACACAGATGGGATCATGGGATTCTGCCCCTTGCTGACTCAAACCTTCACACTGTTGCAGCGCACGTCCTCCTGGGGTCCTCTGTCCACCCCGCCCCATCTTCCCCTGACTCTCCCTTGCACACCCTCAAAGTGAGCCAAGACGCCACCGTCTGAGGGGAGCCTGACTCCCAGGTCGGACCCCTGGCTCTGCGTCTCCACAGCCCGCCGGACGCACCCCCTGCTACCGCACTTTGCCTGCTGTGTTACGAGGACTGTCTCTGGTCCAGTCTGCCTCTGGGCTCGAGCACAAACACAGCCACTGGACACAAAGCACACAGTGAATCAAAGCTACTGCCGTCCTTGTGATCAGCATCGTCATCGTCGCTCCTCTCTGGCCAGCTCCCACCATGACCTCCTGTTAAGACTGACCTCTGATACGGGAGCCGCCTATGGCAAGGGCAAACTAAGTCCTAAAGAAAGATGTCTCAACGCCTTGCATCTTCTCTGCCACCTCTCTTCTAAACCTAGGAACCAGCTGAAGCATTTCAGCCTGTCTGTGCACCGTCTCCCCTTCTTTCCTCCCAAACTGCGATCTGAACTTGAACAGCATACCCGAGATCCCCTAGGGCAAAACCCTCTGCGGGAATGAGGGTGGGAGGCTCCTGAACAGCCTGGAGCAACAGGGATGGAGCCGCCAAATGGCTCCCCAAATCCTGGCACCCGCCTGCACCCCCATACCTGAGGCTCACCTGCCCTGGCTCTCAGCGCTCCCTGGAATGAGCTTCCTCGTGGATTCTTCCGGCTCACCCCTGGCGTTGTCGCTCAGGCTTGTGCAGTAAGCAGCTCTCTCATGTGCAGAGTGAGAGGCGATGAGGACGCTATTTTTGGCCCACCTGCGTCATCTCTTGGTTGCCATCTCTGCACAGCCAGGGTTCAGATCCAGGTCCAGCAGAACCGCCTGCACAGAGAAGCCTTGTGGGCTGCAGTCCACAGGGTCACAAGAGTCAGACACAGCTTAGCGATAAAACCACCACCAGGAGAAAGTGGGAGAGAGGCTTGAGAGCTCAACACTTAATTTAATGTCTTCCTTCTTCTCTTTGAAGGAGAGAGGTAGTGAGCAAGGCAATTTTACACGGAGTAAATTTTTGTGTCTGTCTGAACCCAGTCTGGAAAACTCTGGCCATCTCCAGACATTGTGATGGGACTGGGTAAATTCCTATTGCCTTAAGGTTACAAACATAGCTTCCTATCATTTGCATTGAATCAGCCAAAACACCAGACATCTCAAATATTAGGTACCTTCCAGCCCAGTGTTAGACCTGAAGCACATTCAAAAACCAAAGAGATCTTTCTGAGTATTCTAAAATTGTTCGGACAACTCTCAGATTCCCAAGGAATGTAGGAAGGCCATCTGCTCCACGAGGGCCCCGGGGAAGATCACCTCCTTCCCCAAGGCTAGAACCTAAGGCTGTTTCTCTCTATGGGAGGGTGTGGGCTCCATCAGCCTCAGAAAAGCTCCAAAGCCATCTTTCAAAAAGATGCATTCTCCATAGGATCCAGCAAGTTCACTCCCACCTACGTATCCAGAGGAAATGAAAGCTCCTGGATCTCGAAGAAGCATTTGCACACCTCTGACCATGGCAGCAGGTTCACACTAGCCAAAAGTGGAACCAACCCCAGGAACCAACCCATCTGTGGATGAACGGATGAACAAAATGTGGCGTATGCACTCAGTGGGGTGCTATTCAGCCTTAAAAAAAAAGGAAGTGTTGACACATGCTCCAACAAGGATGCATCTTGGGACATTGAGAGCTTGGTCGTTCAGTCGTGTCTGACTCTTGGCGATCCCATGGACTGTAGCCTTGGAGGAGGGCATGGCACCCATTCCAATGTTCTTCCCTGGAGAATCCCATGGACAGAGGAGCCTGGTGGACCACAGTCTATAGGGTCACAAAGAGTCAGACACGACTGGAGCAACTTCAGATGCACAAATGGACTGTAGCCCGGCAGGCTCCTCTGTCCATGGGATTCTCCAGGCAAGAACCTGGAGTGGGTTGCCATGCTCTCCTTCAGGGGACCTTTCCCACCCAGGGATTGAACCCCCATCTCTTGTGTCTCCTGTATTGGCAAGTAGATTCCTTATCGTTGTGCCACCTGGGAAACCTGGGGAGGGCATTAAGCACAGGAAATAAACCAGTCACCAAAAGACAATATTGTGTGATTCTACTTATATGAAATACCCAGAGTAGTATGATTCATGAAGACAGGAAGTAGAAGGGTGGTTACCAGGGGCTGGGTGGGGAGGGCGGGAATGGGGAGTTTTTGTTCAATAACTCCAAATAACACCAGAAAGAATGAAGAGACAGAGTCAAAGCAAAAACAACACGCAGTTGTGGATGTGACTGGTGATGGAAGTAAAGTCTGATGCTGTAAAGAACAATATTCCATTGGAACCTGGAATTTTAGGTCCACGAATCAGGGCAAATTGGAAGTGGTCCAACAGGATAAGGCAAGAGTGAACATCAACATTTTAGGAATCAGTGAACTAAGATGGACTGGAATGGTTGAATTTAACTCAGATGACCATCGTATCTACTACTCTGGGCAAGAATCCCTTAGGAGAAATGGAGTAGCCATCATGGTCAACGAGAGAGTCTGAAATGCAGTGCTTGGATGCAGTCTCAAAAACAGCAGAATGGTCTCTATTTGTTTCCAAGGCAAACCATTCAATATCACAGTTATCCAAGTCTATGCCCCAATTTGGATTACTTCAGTAACGCTGAAGAAACTAAAGTTGAACAGTTCTATGAAGATCTACAAGACCTTCTAGAACAAACACCTCAAAAAGGTGTCCTTTTCAATATAGGGGACTGGAATGCAAAAGCAAGAAGTCAGGAAACACCTGGAGTAACAGGCAAATTTGGCCTCGGAGTACAGAATGAAGCAGAAGAGAACGCACTGGTCATAGCAAACACCCTCTTCCAACAACACAAGAGAAGACTCTATACATGGACATCACCAGACGGTCAACACTGAAATCAGATTGATTATATTCTTTGCAGCCAAAGATGAAAAAGCTCTATACAGTCAGCAAAAACAAGACTGAGAGCTGATTGTGGCTCAGATCATGAACTCCTTATTGCCAAATTCAGACTTAAATTGAAGAAAGTAGGGAAAACCACTAGACCATTCAGGTGTGACCTCAATCAAATCCCTACAATTATACAGTGGAAGTGACAAACAGATTCAAGGGATTCGATCTGATAGACAGAGTGCCTGATGAACTATGGAAGAGGTTCGTGACATCGTACAGGAGACAGGGATCAAGACCATCCCCAAGAAAAAGAAATGCAAAATGGCAAAATGATTGTATAAGGAGGCCTTACAAATAGCTATGAAAAGAAGAGAAGCAAAAGGCAAAGGAGAAAAAGGAAAGATATACACATTTGAATGCAGAGTTCCAAAGAATAGCAAGGCGAGATAAGAAAGCCTTCCTCAGGGATCAGTGCAAAGAAATAGAGGAAAACAATAGAATGGGAAAGACTAGAGATCTCTTCAAGAAAACTAGAGATACCAAGGGAACATTTCATTCAAAGATGGGCTCAATAAAGGATAGAAATGCTGTGGACCTAACAGAAGCTGAAGAGATTAAGAAGAGGTGGCAAGAATACACAGAAGAACTGCACAAAAAAAGATCTTCATGACCCAGATAATCACGATGGTGTGATCACTCACCTAGAGCCAGACATCCTGGAATGTGAAGTCAAGTGGGCCTTAGAAAGCATCACTATTAACAAAGCTAATGGAGGTGATGGAATTCCAGTTGAGCTATTTCAAATCCTTAAAGATGATGCTGTGAAAGTGCTGCACTCAATATGCCAGCAAATTTGGAAAACTCAGCAGTGGCCACAGGACTGAAAAAGGCCAGTTTTCATTCCAATCAAAGAAAGGCAATGCCAAAGAACGCTCAAACTACCTCACAATTGCACTCATCTCACATGCTAGTAAAGCAGTGCTCAAAATTCTCCAAGCCAGGCTTCAGCATATGTGAACTGTAAACTTCCAGATGTTCAAGCTGGATTTAGAAAAGGCAGAGGAACCACAGATCAAATTGCCAATATCCGCTGGATGATCAAAAAAGCAAGAGAGTTCCAGAAAAACATCTACTTCTGCTTCATTGACTATACCAAAGCCTTTGACTGTGTGGATCACAATTAACTGTGGAAAATTCTGAAAGAAATGTGAATACCAGACCATCTGAACTCCTCTTGAGAAACCTGTATGCAGGTCAGGAAGCAGCAGTTAGAACTGGACATGAAACAACAGACTGGTTCCAAATAGGAAAAGGAGTACATCAAGGCTGTATATTGTCACCCTGCTTATTTAACTTCTATGCAGAGTACATCATGCGAAATGCTGGGTTGGGGGAAGCACAAACTAGAATCAAGTTTTCAGGGAGAAATATCAATGACCTCAGATATGCAGAAGACACCACCCTTATGGCAGAAAGTGAAGAAGAACTAAAGAGCCTCTTGATGAAAGTGAAAGAGGAGAGTGAAAAGGTTGGCTTAACACTCAGCATTCAGAAAAGTAAGATCATGGCATCTGGCCCCATCACTTCATGGCAAATAGATGGGGAAACAATAGAAACAGTGAGAGACTTTATTTTCTTGGGCTCCAACATCACTGCAGATGGTGACTACAGCCATGAAATTAAAAGACACTTGCTCCTTGGAAGAAAAGCTATGACCAACCTATACAGCATATGGAAAAGCAGAGACATTACTTTGCCAATAAAGGTCCGTCTAGTCAAAGTTATGTTTTTTCCAGTAGTCATGTATGGATGTGAGAGTTGGATCATAAAGAAGGTTGCGTTGAAGAACTTATACTTTCAAACTGTGGTGCTGGAGAAGACTCTTGAGAGTCCCTTGGATACCAAGGGGATTAAACCAGTCAGTCCTAAAGGAAATCAGTCCTGAATGTTCATTGGAAGGACTGATGCTGAAGCTGCAACTCCAGTAGTTTTGCCATCTGATGAAAGAACTGACTCATTGGAAAAGACCCTGATGCTGGGAAAGATTGAGGGCAGGAAGAGAAGGGGACGACAGAGGAGGAGATGGCTGCATGGCATCACAGACTTGATGGACCTGAGTCTGAGCAGGCTCCAGGAGTTGGTGATGGACAGGGAGGCCTGGTGTGCTGCAGTGCATGGGGTCGCAGAGAGTCAGACATGACTGAGCGACTGAGCTCACTCACTGTTCAGTGGGCGCAGAGTGCTAGTGAGAAATGAGAAAATTCTAGGGATCGGTTGAACAATAGTGTGAATATAGTTAATGTTCCTCTGCTGTGCACTTAGGAGGCTTCCCAGGTGGGCCTGGTGGTAGAGACCCCACCTGTCAATGCAGGAGACATAGGAGTATTGGGCTGGACCCCCGGGTCGGGAAGATCCCCTGGAGAAGGAAATGGAAACCCACTCCGGTGTTCTTCCCTGGAGAGTTCGTGGACAGAGGAGCCTGGCTACAGTCTGTGGGGTCACAGAGAGTCGGACGTGACCGAGCCAACTTCGCATGCAGGCGCACTCAGCAACGGTCAACATGGCCGATCTCACGTTGGGCAGTTTTTACGTCATTGACAATTAATAAGGGTACGTTATACATGTACTTGACTTTTTAACACACAAGCAGAAGAGACTCTTAATTCCTGTGTGCCTGGAGACCGTCTTTCGAACATCCCCAGAAAAGAAGGGTAATGCGCACAATGATTAGAATACCTAAACTCGACAGAAAAGCACACACTTCATCTATTTTTTAAAGTTCACACTAAAAGGATCATTTTACACTATTCTGGACCTTGCTTTTTTCACTTAACAGTGGCTTGGAGATCTTTCTTAATCAACACACGCAGCCACATCATTCTTTTCAACAGCCCCACAATCGCAGGAAGAGTGTCCATGATCTGACCAACATGTACTAACTCGTTCAGTCTTCCCAGACTGCCTGAAGCAGGGCCTATAATCACCGCATTTTACACAGAAACGGGTCCAGAGAGGTTCAGTAACTTGTCCATGTTCACAGAGACGGCGAGTGACAGGGCGGAAACTGAGACCCAGAGGCCTGGCTCCAGGCGTGCTCTTAGTCTGATGCCTTGACCCAGGGGCGCTTTCTTATACAGATGGACCAGACCTTCTCACCAATCCCTTCTTCTTGGCAATTCTGGTTGTTTTCACTCTTTTGCTCTTGTAAATAACGCTGAGTGAGTATTTTTTTCTGTGTGCGGCATACACGCACGTGTGTGTTTATCTCAGACACACATACAGAAAAAGTCCAAGGGGTAAATTCCCAGCTCTGGAATGGATGGGTTGAAAGATTTGTGCATTTCAAACTTTGATATTAGTGTCAAATTACCTTCCAAAGAAGTAGCATCTATTTACACTCTCACCACTAATGGATGACATGGCTGGTGAGCGTCTCATTTGAAGTGAGCACCCAAGAATATTCTAGGAATACCTGAGCAGGCTCACAGCTCTCTTTTTAAGAGCTGGCTTGCTGCGCTTCACCAGTATGCTGGCTTCCTTGGACCAGCACCTAAGGGAGATCAAGGGCCTGGACTTGGTGTGGGATGTCACCCCAAAACCAGGACAGAGGGGAAACAGCATGAACAACAGTGATGTCATGACTCAGCCTTCGAACGCTGATGTACCAGGCTCTGCGATAAGCAGAGGCCAAGCCATTTCCCGGTTTTCCTAGAGGACGGCAGCTTGCCTTAGGGTAACTGCACCCCGAGAAGATCTTGGTGACACTGCCCAAGGTTGCAAGCCGGCCGCCTGAGAGGAGACCTGGATTGGAGTCCCGGCTGTCCAGTTAACTTGCTGTGGGATCTGAGTCAAGATGCCTTCCCCTGGGCCTCAGTCTCCCCATCTGCAAAATGAGAAGGAGGTACTCAGGGCTCTGTAACCCCTTTCCAGCCGCACCATCATGTGATTCTGTGGTTCTCAACAAGGGCCAGGATTTCCCAGAGACTCTCTCGGGCTCACATGTCTCTGTGAAGCGTGGGGAAGTCCACGAGCCCTGCAGCTGGGCTGCCTGCGCACAAAGCCCAGCTCAGAATCGTATTAGCTGTGTTGTTGTTGTTCAGTCTCTAAGTCGTGTCCAACTCTTTGCGACGCCAAAGACTGCAGGGCACCAGGCTCCTCTGCCCGCCACCATCTCCAGAGTTCGCTCTAATTCACGTCCATTGGGTCGGTGATGCTGTCTGTTAGCTGTGTGCTCCAGCAAATAACCCAGTCTCTCTGACCCTCGGTTCTTTCATCTGAAAGAAGGAATACAATAGTTACATGTTAGAGGTTTGGGGATAAGAGAGACCTGCATACCTAGGATCGAAGCCCGGGTCCGGCACCAGGCAGCCAGGGTCCCTGGGCAGATAACTGTGCTCTCTGGGCCTCGTTTCTTCGTCTCTAGAACGGGCACAATGGCCGCATTGCCCAGTCGTTACATGAAAGCGCCCTGCACACAGCAGGTGCTCGGCGGCCGTCAGTGGCCCTTCGTCCCCTTCTTGGGGTCCAGGAAGCTCTGTGAGCAGAGCCCCAGCTTGGACGCCAAGAGGAGGCAGGCAATGGGAAGCAGCAGACGTAGCCCCTTGCCGTAGCGGAGCTTTCCCTCTGAGGGCCTCACCAAACCCCGTGCGCAGTGAGCTGGAAGCTTCGGCCCTCGAGGTCATGTCCTTGTGTCCATTCCCGAGAGGCAGCTAGGGTCTCGCTCCTCAGAGTGGTCTGTGAACCAGGAGCCCCGGCACCCCCTGGGATCTTATAAGAGATGCGTATCAGCATCTGCACTTTAACGAGGTCCCAGGGGGTTCACATACGCAGCCAAGTTTGAGAAGTGCTGGATGGATCCTGGCCCAGCTCACCTTTGCCCCGGGAGCTGCTGTCTCCTGGGTCAAGAGGTCAATGACAGAAGGAGTGGGTGTGGTCATTTCAGACCCGCAGAGGAAGGAGGAGATGCTCTGGAAGAGGGCACCATGTGGGATGCGCATACTTCTTCAGGGATGGCAGCCTGCCCGAGCCCCCACCCTCGCCCGCCTGGTCCTGGGAGCAGCCCTGGGAGGTCGGACCGCAGGACAGAGCCGCTGCCTCCCCGCCAGCCTCCTCCCACTCCCCTGGCCCCGTGTCTGAGGGGGCGAGTGGCGGAGACTGACGCAGCTGGGGCCAGCCAGCCAGTAATGAGGCAGATCCACCCGCAGCTGCTGCAGACGGCGCATTAAAGATGCTTGATCCCACTTTAATAACCTGCCAGCCTGGGCGGCCAAACGTGGCTCAGAAGTTGTGGAACAAGAGGGCCATTTCTTATTATTTTTAATAAAGAGCTTTTCATAACCGACTCCATAGGCGCTATTAACATGCTGCGTGTTTAATAAGATGACATGGTGACAAGGGGGCTGTCTCGTTACTCACGTGCTGAGGAGGCAGGAGCATCTGTGGGCACGTCCGCACTCACACACCAGCGTGCACCACGCAGCTGGAATGGCCTGCAGGCCTGTATGCAGGGCTGCCTGGACACCTATGAACACACGCATGGGCACACGCATGCTGTCACAGGCGTATGCACGTCACACACATGCAAGTACACGGACAGCAGAGGGAGCACGTGGGTGTGGTGTGTGAATCGCACAAGCATGCCGCGTGATGAAGGCACACGTCCTGCACAACGGAGGTCCCCGACAGGGACGGAGGGGGAAGACGTCTTTGAGCAGTGTCTCCAGGGACACACAGGGGTCCTCTCCCAGACGCCTCGCAGGGCAGCAGGACGGGGCCGGGTGCTAGGAGCCCCTCCTCCCCGACATGTGCCCTGCAGCGGCGGGTGAGTGGATCAGGCCCGAGAGGGGTGCTTAGCAAGGAGGGCCAGGCCGGCAGGAGATGGGAGGTAACCAGCCCCCAAGTCCGCTGGCCGGGGTGGGGTTTCCAAAGCAGAGGTGTGCACCCGCGATGTCCCCCCAGGCCAGCCTTTTTTTCGGTCCAGCGCAGGCGCTAGCTCATTCCCCACCTCGGGCTGGAGTCGAGGACACGGTGAGGGGTGCATGACCAGCTCTACAGTCGTGGAGAACGCTCCACGGAGATGATGGGCGAGCGACTGGGAGTCAGGGCTGGGGACTGTGGGGGCCTCGGACTCTGTGTTACCCTTCTAAGGGCAGGGGTGGGGGCAGATGTGGGGAGGGCAGGCTCCGGGCTCCGGGTGGAAAGGGAAGGAGAAGGGAGAGGTGCGGCCTGCACCGCGAGGCGGCCTGCACCGTGAGGCGGGGGGCTGAACCCAGGGCCCTGCGGGAGGCGGAGCTCCTCCGTGGGGGGCTCACGCCCACCATGCAGCGAGGCCCCCTCACTCCGGGGGGGAAGGAGGGGTCAGCTGAGGTCTGGGAGTTTGCACCCCTAGTGACGCTGCGGAGCCGGCCCCTCCCGGCCTGCGGCCCCGGGGAGACCACACACCTCCTGACCGCTGTCCTCACTCCTCTCACCCCTTTGCGGGCAGAGCCCGAGAACCACGGGTCTGCCGCTTGCTCACAATGCCCCCGCGCCTGGCGACGGGCGAGGAGACACCCGGCGGCCCCTTCATCCGCAGGCCTCTGTGCAGAACAGAGAGAGGAGCGCTTGGCAGCATCGCGCAGAGCGGATCAAGAGGAGGAGATGGGCGGGGGCGAGAGGCGGGCGGAGGACGATGAATAAGACCATGGATGTCTGCGGAACAGGCGCGGCGTTTCTGCCTCTGATCCGTGAGCCTCTGGAAACGGGGCTCGGCAGGGGTCCTTCCGCGCGGCCGCCGTCTTAATTCTGCCCTCTCTGCTCCGTGGGGCTTTCTGGAGCCATCATCTAGCGAGCTCCCGGAAGGAGACATCGACAGAGCCGGGAAAGACGGAACGATGGATCCGCTGCCTTCTCGGGGCTGGGAGCGGGTGGCAGGCGGCTGCGGAGCGATCGACGTTCTAGCAGCTGCAGCCAGCGGGGCACTGGGCAGCCCGGGTCCAGACAAAGACCCAGATCGCTCTTCCCACCCCGTCCTCCTCGCCTCCTCCCCAGAGGCGGGTGGGAGGCTTTCTTGGACCGTGTTCAAAGCGGGCCTCATACCTGCCGAGCCCTCCAAAGGTCAGAGGCTCCTTCCTGCCAGAGGGAGCTTGGGCCTTGAACTTTAAAGGGGAGAGCAAGAGGCTCCTGGGGGCTGTGTGGGGCTGAGGAAGATCGGGGAAGGGGTTTGGTTGGGACTATGGTGCTTCGGGATGGCGGGGGGTGGGGGGGCCCGGGCTTGCCTACAGAGATGAGCCCCGGAAGCAGAGTACCGTGGTTACAGGCTCCAGCCTCAGACCCCGCAGCTCACACACTGACCTACTTTCCCAGCCCATCGTCACCCAGTGATGACAATGAACGTCTCTTAAGTGCCGCCCTGGACCCCTGCTATTGCCTACTGCTCTGATCTGCGCCCCCCGGCCCAGCTTGGCCAGCCCAGCAGGTCAGAGATGGGTTTGCCGACTGCAAAGGGGCCGTACGATGTGACTGTTTTAATTCCTACTAGGAGGGAAGTACTTTTGTTACCATCACGACGGAGACATCAGTTCCTGTATTGACTGTATAATCTCTGCCAGGTTTGCATAGGTTAAATCGTTTGCATAAAAAGTTTACGTCATCTATACAAGGACCCTAAAGGGGAAGCGTGATGATCTTCCTTCCATAGCTGGGAAAACCGAGTCTCAGTTAAGTGACTTGCTCAGAGTCGCCCATGGTAGGCAGCTGGGTCTGGACTGGAGCTGTGGCTGCCTGCCCCCAGGGCACATCCTTTGTCTTCCCCTGGCGTGGGGAGACTCATACCCATCTTCACGTCCCCCTTTCCCTGTCTCCCTGTGGAAGCCCTCTCTGCTGGCCACCGGTCCCCAGTTTTTCTCCAGCCCAGGGCCCTCTGAGTGCTCCTGGACCTCCTGCCACTTGCTGTGATAGCACTTTCCCCAGGGTCTCTGAAATTCTCGCAGTAGGGCACCGGAAGGTGAACAATGGTGCTGATGGCCGTGTCTCAACGGGCCCCAGAGAGGGGGACTCAGGGTCTGCACCCAGAGACCCTGCCAGCAGCACTGGGTGTGGGTTTACAAACTCAGCTGAGTGCGCACTGAGACACGAGCCCAGGGCTCTAACGGGGGCTGCGCTGTGGAGAGGGCAGGGTCTTCTCTGGGTGTTTGAGGCCGACGGGAGGAAGGGCCTATGACACAGCCATAGGAAAAGTGGGCGAGGCCCTTGCAACCGCAGGGACCCCATTACCTGCTCTGCTATCAGCCCACAGTCTGGGGAGCGGGCCCCTCTAGCCACCTCCAGACGTGGAATCAGCCTCCATCACGCATCCCTGGAGGCTGAGGGCGACAAGGGAGACAGCCTGGGAGACTTCCCAGAATCCGTACGTGAGAGTCAGCCAAAAGGAGACCAGTCCCCATCCTGTCACCTATCAGTCGTGTGATTTTGATGGGTAGTTTCCTCAGACTGAGCCCATCTGGGGCCTGATTTTTCCTATCTGTTAAACAGGGGTAATAAGACTCAACCCATAGATATTACAAAGATTAAACACGCACAGTCACGCACAGACATGAAGTAAGTGATATCCACCAATACAGGCAGCAAGTTAGGTTCACCTGAGGTCCCCAGACACACCCCTGCCAGTCGCCATAATATCTTTGAAAACAGGGTGACAAAGAAGAGATGGACATTCAGGGTCGCCAAGACTGGGATGAACTAACTTGGGGACACGAGCAGCAGGCAGGCAGTGGACAGAGGCTGGCTGACCACTTAAGGACACTTTGGAGGGATTCTTTGTGGGCAGGGAGGTGAATAGGATGGCTTCTGAGATCCCACTCCATCTTCACAACTCCGTCTTACCTGGATCACTCTGCTCTTCCCTGACTCTTAGCTAGATAAATGTCAGTGTCTGCTCAGCTGACGTGGGTTGGGTCAAACTGAGGACTGGGCCCACGCTGCCAGGCTCCACAGTGCAGCTGTGCCATAGCAGGGGCTCAGCAGAGACTCTGAACAGTGACGATGAGGACAGAGCGACAGAAAAGCCCAAGGGTGAGCGGTGAGAACTGACAGAGACAAGGGACAACTCTTCCAGGTTAGTGTGAGACTGACGCGCTGAACGCTCTGCCAAGCCGCTGGCACTGGGCTGGGGGCCGGGGCTCCAAGATGAGCACCACTGAGTTCCTGCCCTGGGCCAGTGGGAGCCAATGCAAGGTGGTAAGGCTAAGTCAGAGGTTGGCATAGGACACTATAGGATCTGGAGGATGGGCCAGCCCAGAGGAGATGACCTCTGAGACAATCCTCCCAAATAAATAAGTTAAAGAGAGTGATGGCTGAGAGAGGTAAGTAAGATATTCCAAATGGAGAGAAGGAAGTGGGGAAAAAATAAACACACATACACATAGTTATATATCAAAAGTGGTCAACTGGTCTACCGAGCTATTTTGTTACCCATGATATTTCAGCACTGAGTACAATGCCTGGGAATAGTGGGTGCTCAGCAGACACTCTTCAAATGAATGATAAAGCCAGTGCTTACATATTACTTATTAATTTAGCTTAGACATAGCCCTATGAGGTAGGCACTATTATTGCTTCGTAGATGGGAAATAGAGGCAGAGAGACACCAGCAACTTGCTCAAGATTAGGTGACTTGAAGGAGCTAATAATGAGCAGAGCTGGGACTCCAGCCTGAAAGCCCTACTGGAGTGAAGCCCTACTACGCTCCCTGACTGCTGAGCAGAACAATGTGTGCGGGGACCACGCACAGGTGAGTGCTAGTCTGCGTGGACCGCCCTGGAGGGTATCACAGATCGAGTGGCTTAAATGGCAGAAACGCATCTTCTCCCAATTTTGGAGGCTGGAAGTCTGAGATTGGGTGTTGGCAAGTCTGGTCTCTCCCAAGGCCGCTCTTCTTGGCTTGTGGATGCCCACCTTCTTCTTGTGTCTTCACTTGGTCTTCCCCTAGCGTGTGTCTGGTGTCAAGGACACCAGTTGTCTTGGATTAGAGTTCACCCCGATGATCTCATTTTAACTTTACTGCCTCTTAAAGACCTTGTCTTCAAATAAAGTCACATTCCAAGGCACTGGGGTTGTTAGGATTTCAACACGTGAATTTGGCTGGAGGGAACAAGGCAACCCGTAAGAGGTTCATGGAATAGGTGGAGGATGAAGCTAGAGTTAGAGGGATGGGCAGGACTCAAACCCTGCTGAGTCTTTGCAGGAAAGTCTACAGCCAATTTCATCTGGAGACACGGGCCAGAACCTAAGCAGGATGACTAAGCCATTACATGCTCGCAGACTCTTCGGTACAAGGATTACTTCAGCGGGACAAAAGCCGTAGGACCAAAGGTTCCACTTTGCGACTGAATGACATGAAGAAGCGATGACAGTAAGACCTCACCATCTTACAGCTCTATACATTTGCTCTGGTCAGGGATGCATGGATGGCTCCTTTTTAACTGCAACACATTCACATTTGAAAATCTAGTAGGGTTAACTAGAACACTGTAAAATTAACCAAACCACTCCCCCCACCAAACTAAATTGATAAATGGCACAGTTAAACTGGAAGGCGCCACTAATTACAAAGCAAGGAGAGAAGCGATTGAAAATCACAGCGTACTCAGGACCACCCTGCTGAGTGGCTGGTAACAGGGCGTCCCTCCCTCTGAAATGGGGGATCGACACCGTCTGCTTGAGCAGATGCGCAGTGGGGGCTGTGTGACGCTGTCACGTGTGTGAGGCAGCTGGATCCCCTAAGAGACAGATGAATCTCAGGCCTGAGCTGGTGGTCTCTGTTAATCACTCACTGAGTAGCTTAATAATGAATAGGTCTCAGGCTGAAGTCAAAACAAACGCTCATAGAAACCCGGGCCATTTCCCTGGGAGAATGAAAGGAAAAATCTGCATTATGAATTTGTTCCTGACCCATCAGCTGACCCTCAAGGTCCCCCAGTGAGCTATAAACAGGACTGTGAAATGTTCCTCTTGTAGAGAAATGGCTCAGACTCACCACTCGCTGACCTGCACCCCAGGGCTCTACAATGTAATATGGGTCCTGATACAGATGGGGCACATTCGAACACATTAAACGCATCCTCAGCGAGAGATGTAAGTGCTTTCTAAACCCATATTTTAAATCCCAAAGAAACTGAGTGACAACCTTCAACAATTTGTATGTCAGCAAAAAGAGCTCTAGACAGAGAAAGAAGGCCAGAGGTCCACTCATCCGACCAGACCCAGCTCAGGGACAAATCAGATCTACTTCATCTTCTCTACCTATAAGTGTACCCGTTTACACAAGGCGTGGCTACGGTTCTCCAGGGTCTATGCTCCTGTGGGTATCTTCTGTTGCTTGTTCTGATTCCTTTCCCCATCCCCTTACTGCATTAGCTATTTACTGCTGTATAACAAGGCATCTCAGAACATAGACGCTTCCAACAGCGTGTTCATAGCACATCCGTTTCTGTGGGTCAGGAATCCAGGGGCAGCTTAGACAGGGCGTGGCTGAGAAGGTCAGCCGGGGTGCCGTGTCCCCTGAAGGCTCAGTGGGGGTGGATCTGTGTCTGAGCTCACACCTGCAGCCAGGGTCGGGATTCAGTTCCTCACAGATGTTTGGACTGAGCCTCTGTCTCTTCTGAGCTCTTGCCTGGGGGCCTCCCTCACTTCTGTCCCGTGGGCCTCTCTTTAGGGCAGCTCACAGCAGAGCAGCTGGCCTCATCAAGGTGAGCAGGGAGGGACCAGAGAACGTGCTCGCCAGACAGAGGCCACAGTCTTCTGTAACCTAACCTCAGAAACGACACCTCCTGGCGTTCGCTCCAGTCCACTCATTAGCAGCGGGCACTGGCTCCAGCCCACGGTCAAGGGGAGATTACACCAGGCTGCAAAAGCAGGAGGTGGGGGCCATTTACGACCGTTTTAATCACCCTGATTTTTTAAATGAAATTTTATTTATTCATTTATTTTGGCTGCATGTGGGATCTGAGTCCCTGGACCGGGGGTTGAACCCATCACTGCCCCTGCAGTGGAAGCATGGAGTCTTCACCACTGGACTGCAAGGTAAGCCCCTTACTGGGAACCGTTTTAGAAGCAACCCCCCATACGTCCCCTCTCCACCGTCCTCTTGGCCCCACGGGTGACCTGAGACCACAGTTCTCCTTCCTGGACTTTTACAAGATAGGGCTTGAGAAGAGAGAAGCAGAGACGTGGAAGAATGTGATGTAGGCCAGCCAAGCAAACCGCCTGGGGTAGGTAGGTGACCTAGGAGAAGAACGGGAGGGGACGGACAGAGATGGAGCCGCTGCTGTTAACGGGACCGTGACAGCCGGTTACCCCACGGGCGCTGCATCTTCATCTCACAGAGAAGCTGGGAGAAAAGACAGGGCTTGACACACACTCAACGGGATTCTTCCTAATGCTTCATGAGATCTCTTGGCCCCAAGTCCTCCAACTCCAACTAACAACTCCAGGGAGAGAAAAGACAAAAAGGAAAAAGGCAACGCCTAAAGCCTCTCTGAGAAGGTTAACGGGGCTCTCTCCACCCCATGCAGTGTCGCCTTCTTGTTGCGGCGAGCTGGGGATAAGCTGGACGCTTCCTGGCATGTGGAGGTGAGCGGTCCTGCCTCTTGTGCCCGTCCCTGGGCCAGCGGCATGAAGGAACTGGCGATCAGAGGGCAGAAGGCAAGGTGCATGCGGCGCCTGAGACCCGCTCGACCCAGGTAAATACTTAGTTATGGGCTGAACTTCAGCTCAGAGTTTGGCCTCTTGGATTCAGTTTCAACACCCTACAGCTCCCAGTGGTTGGGCCGGGGGCTGGGGCCAGGTTGAGGCGTTTGGGGCACAGTTTTAAAGAGGGCCTCACTCTCAACAGTGCAGGCCCACCCTAGCCCTGGCCCTGGGTAGACTACAGGTCATGTGATTGTTTATTCAATGTCAGCCTCTCCGTCTACATGGATGCTCCATGTCTGATTTTGTTCACCACTGTGTCTGCAGTGCTCCCTGTGGGATCCGGCACTTATTTGTGGGATGAATGAATAAGTCAAAGACTCAATCAATAACTCTCCACCGAGGGAGATTCTGTTTATCTGTCAAGGCCCAACTCAAAGGCTCTTTCCCCTGCAACCACGAGCATTGCCATGGCGGCACTGGGCCCTTCTTGTCTTCTCATCACACCCATACTCCCCATGCCAGCCATCAACAGGTGCCTATCAAAGTGACCTAGGATGGTGCTTAAGAGCTTGGGTTCCAGGTTGTACAACCGGGGTTCACCTCTTCCCTCCATCTCGTTAGCTCTGTGACCTTAGCCGACTTGCTTAACTTCTCCAGACCTCAGTTTCCTCATCTGCAAATTGGAGACCATCATAGCTGTGTCATAAGGATCAGAGACACGAATACATGTCAACCACTTAGGATGATGCCAAATGCATGGTAAGTGCTCCGTAGATGCTGGCCACTCCCTGCATCAGCTCACGTGTCATCCTGAACTGTAACTGTCTGCTTGATTGGATTGTGAACCCCTCAAAAGCAAGGACTGCAACTCACATTAGTCTCTGTTCTCCCGGCACACCACGGGCTGTATCTCCTGACTCACTTTGTGGGCGGCTTAGCCTAAAGCAGACAGAACGGAGCCTTGAACTCTGAGACTAGCTCTGTGACCTCTTATCTCTCCACTTCCATCCCCCAACACCCCTACATGGTACAGATCCCTCAGCCCTTGGAGATGCCTGGAAAGTTCTAGGCCCCCAGTTCCTGCCTCCCCACCCCCTCATTAATCTTGATCAGGGAGTCCTCACACCGGAGTTAATTTTCTTGTCGATGCCTATCCGTCATGTGGCAAGGACTCTCTCCCAAGCTAATGAGGAAGCATAGTCTTGCCATGTTATTACTTATCTAATTAGCACGCAGGCTTCTTTGGGGGTGGGGGGGTGGGGGAAGGTCAGGGACGACACCAGCAAAAAGGGAGAAAGTTGAGATTGCCAGGGAGATGGGGTGTGGGTGGTGTGTCTCACAGGAGGGGAGGGAAAAGCCCAGCTCCTGGCTTCTCCTCGGGCTGGACTGGCCGTGGGAACTCAGGCTGAACCATCGAGGGCTGCCCAAACTTGAGCCCAGTGCCTCCTGGTGTGGGGGTCAGGCCGCACCACCTCCTCCCCCGCCACTGCCCAGGTAGTGAGAGCCCTGGCTCACAGCTGGAAAGTCCTGGTGAGGAAGACAGAGGCCAGCTGGGCTGTTCTTGGGCGTCCGGGGCTGCAGGAGGCCTGTTTGGCTGCAAGCAGGGAGAACTATCAAGGCCAGGCTGGGTGACCAGGAAGCCAGGGTCTGCCGTCACTAGGCAGTCTGTTCTTCCACTCAAGATTCACATTCTAAAGAAGGAGATGGATTCCCTGCCTGCCCCTCGGGGAATGGAAAGTGGGTTAGGGTTAGGGAACCAAGCCAAAGACAGGACAAGGTAGGATGGTTCTGGAAGGTCCTCTGGGTTGAAAGGCATGAGGAGGCACCGGCTGATTTAAACGTGGATGCAAAGCAAGTTGGCAGAGCCATCTCCCCGCCTAGACGGCAAGGCCCTTGGTGTCGGGTGGGTCCTTCCTCCATCAGACTAGGCGCTGCTCAGGGAGGGTGGGTTTCTCTCCCGTCAGTGTGGTGTTTAACATCAGACTCTGGAGCCATCAGCTTCTGTTTGATTTTTTCTCCCCAGCCACTTCTTAGCTGCATGGCCTTGGGTGAGCTTGTAAACCTCGTTGAGCCTCAGTTTTCACATCTATAAAATGGGGTAATGGCAGCCACCCTGTAAGACACGTGCATGTGAAGCCTCCATCGTGTCTAAAGTGTTCGCCAGTGCATTTGTCATCCTTTGCCGTGTAGCCAGTTACCCCAAAGCTTAAGAGCTTCAAAAGGCAACACTGACTTTCGAATCGGGGGTTTGGACGCCAGGCATGACCTAGCTGAGACTCTGGCTCAGGGCACCCCCAGGTTAACTGGCCAAGGCCGCAGCCGTGTCCGACCCCACCAGAAGAGGAGCCTGGGACCTCTCCAAGCTCTCTTCTGCACTGGCTGGCAGCTTCAGCGCCTCATGGGTTGCTGGATTCAGACCTCAGCCCCTCGTCCTGCTTCCAGCCTCCCTTGGTTCCTTCCCACGTGGGCTTCTCCAAAGGGCAGCGGACAACACGGCAGCTGGCATCATTGGAGCTGGCGAGGGAGGGGCTGCAGGAAGCACCACCCAGACTAAAGCCACAGTTCTTCTGTGACCCAATCTCAGAAGTGGGTTTCCCAGGCGGCTCAGTGATAAAGTATCCGCCTGCGAAAGGAGGAGATGCAGTAGACAGGAGTTTGATCCCTGGGTTGGGAAGATCCCCTGCAGGAGGAAATGGCAACCCACTACAGTATTCTTGTCTGCAAAATTCCACAGACAGGGAAGCCAGATGGCCCACAGTCTATAAGATCGCAAAAGATTTGGAAACGGCTGATCATGCACGCAGTCTCAGAGGTGGCACCCCATCATCTGCCTGTTCTGTCACCGAGAAGCCAATTACTTGGTCCAGTTCCCATTAAGGGCAGCTTACAAGGTTCGGACACCGGGAGCTGGCCCTCCACCGCTGAGACCTACACGCCTGACGGGTGTGGGGAAGGGCTGGGAAATGGGACACACCCTGTTCCTTCACTGCCCCTCGCTAGCACCCAGAGAAATGCCTGGCACTTTTGTCCAGAACATCGGTAGGGCTCCCCTTGGGGCAGAAGCTGGGCAGGGAGGGGGTCCTCTCTCCCCACTGTCCTCCCCTGAGCACCCAGACAGGGTTTTGCTGCCCTGAGCCCAGAATAACCCCCAGGAGAGCCTTCCCCCAACCACCCTCTCGAGAAGCCTGCAGTTGCCCTGCAGGGGTTCGCTCTGACCTCCCAGTGAGAGAGAAGGCAAACTCTACCCAGAAGGAGATGTGTGAAAATTGGATTTGCCGCCAGGGTTAAACTTTTCAGGGCTTTGTCCCCAGCTGTCACCTGCCTTTGAAACAGAGAGCTTTCCTCCCAGTGGGACCTCTCACTCGTGGCCCCCTCCCCAGAATCAGAGCCCATCAGCTTCATCAGCCCTCATCCCCCAGCCAGCCATTTCTAGCCCCCAACCCCGTCACCCCTCTCTCCGGCCCTGGTGGTGGCTCCTAACAAGTGCCATCATCCCCCGGGCCCTCCTCCCTCCCATTTTTCAAGCAGCCTCCAGGAAGGTCTTTCAACATGCAAATCAGGTGACGTCATCCTCCCGCTGAGCATCCTCCAGTGGCCGCCTTTGCTCTGGAATAAGCTCTCAGCTCCCACCCATTCCCCTGCCCTGTCTCCTCTCCTCCTGCAGTTCATCTCCTAACGCCCACCCTGGAACACCTGAAACTCTTGCTCCTTGGGGTTTCTCTCCCGTTTCCTCCTCTGCTCTCGGCAGTGCTGGCTTCTTCTGATCCTTCTTATCCAGCCAGATTGCCACCTCTTCAAGGAAGCCTTCCCTGATTGCACCATGCGCCTATTATTACTGTTCACGTCCTCTAGTTTCACTATGTTCTGGCACAGATCACAACCTGTCATCATTTTGGTTTAGTTGCTAATCTGTTTACTGTCGTGTTTTCCCCGCTAGTCAGCCCCATGAGGGCCAGGAGGATGCTTGGCTGGTCACAACTTTGTCCCTGGAGATCAGCATGCTATGGAGCAAACCAAGTCCCCCTTCTGGAGGATTACAGCAGGGTCCCGGCTCCCTCTCTGTCTGCGGGCTCACCTCCCCCAGCCCTCGTCCACAGCCTCCAGATGAATGCAGGTAAAGCACAGCCCTGAGCACTCCCATCTCTGGCCCTGACTGCCCAATGGTATCTGGGACACTCGGCTTCAGGCTCAAGGCCGGGCCCAATCATTTCCCTTACACCCTGCTCTGTTCAACTGGAATAAAAGTTGATGATTTCCGGAACGTCTCCTGCCTTTTTCTATCTCTGGGCTGAACCTGGTGTTTCTCCCTCCACCTGGAAAGCACTCACTGTGTGCGTGCTCACTGCCACTCAAGTCCCCTCCCACAGGAAGTCCTCCCTGGCTGCCTTTTTCGGTGAAGATGGAGGAATTTGGTGTTTGGAGTCGGGCCTGGATTCATGCCCTCTCTTCTGCCTTTTGCAGTGTGTGGCCTTGGACAGGTCCCGTGCAGTGGGAGTAGTCAACAGTCCCGGCTGTCAGGGCCGCTGGATGGAATCCTCTGTGAGCAAGCACGTGGCCCGGGCCGCCATAGGACAGGAGTCAGAGGCCACGCCGCGCTCACTGGTGACCCCTGGTCTCCCCTCACACCCACTCTCCCCACGATGCCCCTGGTGGTGGGCTTGTCCTCTGTCCGCACTGGGCAGGCCCCTTCCTCTGCCCAACAAGGGGCTTGCTTTGCACCAGGCAGGGTCCATGGAGGTTCTGTTGAGTGTTCCTGACCTTTCTTCTCCAGATAGCCTTCCTTTACAAGAAAGCAACCTGACGCCATTGTACGTTCACTCACCCACTGAGCTTCCATCACATAAATGCATGAGCCACATTTCATGGCTCCATGGAACTCGCTTTCTAGAATTTTGGAACTGCCTTTGTTTATTCAGCCAACAAACATCTACCAGGACCATTGCGTGTGGCTCCCAGTCCCCTTCCTAAAGTGTCCAGCCTCCTAGCAGCCGCTAGCAGTTGCCAAGGTCATGTGGGTCCCCTTTCCTGTGTCTGCGAGTTTTCTGGGCACGGTTCTCTTCCGCTCCACTCGGCACCTGCAGGGAGGCCCACAAGACACCCGACCCTGTGAATCTGCCACAACCGCTGCAAGCGCGAGGGTGTCGGGAGCTCCCTGCCTTCCCGGTTCCCACGTGCCTTTCAGCCTCTCTGACCGTGCTCACCACCGTTAGAGGCAGGGAGTGCCTGGCAGACAATAGCCCATGAAGCCTCCCTCCTTAAAGAGGATCGACCGTGCAGTCCATTGCATCTGCTTCTGGGTACGTGTCCAAAAGAAAGGGAGGCATCTTCACAGTGGGATATTCACAATAGACGGAAGTAGTGTGACTGCTCAATGACAGATGGCTGGAGAAATAAAACGTGGTCTGTCCATGCAATGGAATACTACCCAGCTTTGAAAAGGAGGGAAATGGCACTATATTCTACAGCATGACGAATCTTAGAGACATTATGCTAGGTGAAACAAGCCAGTCACTAACAGACAAATACTGTATGTCTATTATGTATGAAGTACTTGGTCAAAGTCATTTGTAGGAAGTACTTGGTCAAAGTCATAGATGCAGAAAGTAGAGTGGTGGTTGCCGTGGGCTGGGGGGAAGGGAGGGTGAGGAATCACTGGTAACGGGAATAGAGTCTCGGTTTTGCAAGATGAGAAAGCCTGGCAGACAGGTTGTTCAACAATATGAATATACTCACTACGGGACCAAACAGTTAAAAGTAGTTAAGATGGTGCATTTTATGTTATGTGTACTTTGCCATAATTTAAAAATGTTTAAAAAGAGAGACTGAGGGGAGCAGAGAAGCCTTCCTGGGAAACACTTGAGCAAGTAGGGACGGTCCTGTGAGAGCTGACCTTGGCCTCTGAGTGCCGCCTCCTCCTGAGAGTCCTCCAGCTTCCACTTCTATTACCGCCAAGCTGGCCAACTGTCTCCTCTTTCTCAGTAGCCCACGTATGGATGCACCCCCTTTCCACAGCTGACTGAGGCTGGTGCTTCCAGCTTTCTTGTAAACAGAAATAAATCAGAAAGAAAATAGAGAAAAAATCAAACTGGAAAGAACAGATTTCTGATCCAACAACTGCCAACCTGCTCCTCCAGATTCTGAGCCCTGTGATTCCACATGGGCTCTCTCTGACGGCCTCCCTTAATTGCCCGTTTACAAATCAAGATGATTTTTCCTACCAGTTACGCCATGCTGGGTCCTCACCAAAGCCCCTTCATTCGCACGGCCACGCCTCCCCTCCTCAGGGGCCGCCTCAGCCTCAGAGGTCTGCCCCTGCAGTTCCTGCCACGCGTGGCGGGGGTTCCCTCCCGGCGCATTTTTGTTGGTGGACGAGGGTGTGAGTCATTCAGTTGGGTCTGACTCTTTGCAACCCCGTGGACTGTAGCCTGCCAGGCTGCTCTGCCCTTGGAGTTCTCCAGGCAAGAACACTGGAGTGGGTTGCCATTCCCTTCTCCCGAGGATCTTCCTGACCCAGGAATCAAACCTGGGTCTCCCGCATCGCAGGCTGATTCTTTACCATCTGAACCACCAGAGAAGCCCAAATGTCAGTGGTGTTGGGTGATTCCCTTGTCCGTTTCAGCCTGGCCTCTGGGCCCTTAAACTTGGTGCTTGCCCTCCTGGGTTGTACCTCCTCTGACCTTCAAGACACAGTCACGGGGCACCTCTTCATCAGCCGCTGCGCCTCCCTACCTGGGGCTGTGGGGAGATGGAAGCAGCAGAACCGAGATTCTGAGCCCTTGACTTTCTAGCGGCTCCAAGACAACTTGGCCCCTGCGGGGCGAGCAGTCTGCATCCTTTCCTGACCCTCCCATAGATTGGGATGTGAGTTCAAGAGATGAGAGACCACAGGTCAGCAACCTCTGACCCCCTCTGGCCCCGACCTTGACCGTCAGACAGCTCTCAGTGCTCCAAATCCATCCTCTACCTGGGCACGTGCCCTCAAAGCCTTTGATTTTTCTCTCTGACTCTGGGGGACCCGGCAAATGAAAGTCATTCTCTGCTTCTGTCTCTGCCTGATGAAGGAAGGCTGAACCCAGGTTTCAGAGGCAGAGACAGCCTTACAAGCCCTCCTGAGGACCACAGGCTCACTCCCGCCAGCATCACCATGGGGCTGCTTAGAGGCACACCCGCCAGCCCCAGTGTCCATCCTTAGTGACCGGCGGTCAGCCCACAGACTGTGGTTCCCTTGTGGCCACGAGAAGAAAGGTAAGTCTCGCCCCTCACTCAAAGCCAGGCTGCCCTGCTCCCTAGACCGTGGCCACGCACACGTTCCTCCACCACTAAGAGCGTTTGCTTCCTTGCCAATAAACAGGGATGACGTGCCCGCCTCCCAAAGTGTCACTGCCATGCCCAAACGCAATAAGACATGTGAAGCATCCAGCCCTGTAGCAGGTCAACAAGTGCTGTTTCCCTCCTCCTTCCCACGATGGCTGGGGCAGCCTGCAATGCCTAGAGCATCCAATGCCTGTATTATACCAGACGCGGTCTTGTACCTTCACTAACCTGCTCCAAAAGAATGGCTGGGGAGGAATAATGATAAGCTTCTTACACTTGTATCTTACAGTTCTCCAAGCCCATTGCAAATTCTTCTTGGTTTTTGTTCTTTCAAAAAGACTGGGGAGGCTGACAGCGCAGGCATGATTAACCCCACTTTTATAGACACTGATTTTGAGACCCAGAAGAGGCAAGAAGGGTCTTTGGTCAAGGTCACACCAGTTGGTAAATAGCGGGGTTAAGGAGAGATCTTAGATCTGTTCTTGTTTTTAAAATGTTTGTTCTGAAAAGTTTGCCAAGGCACCCACTGGTTCTCAGGAGCCCACGAGGGCCGTGTTCTAAGGAGAACAGGCCCAGCAGTGCTGGCGAGAGCAGCACCTTCGGATCTTGTGGAGCCTGTGCCCTGGTTGAACTAATTGCCATGCTCCCTCACACTCACAGCAAGCCCGCCTTCCAGAGAGACCCTAAAGTGCTTCTGAGCTCCTCGTACATATTTATATGCCTGCGTGCGTGATAAAAATAAAACCACTTCACCCAGCACTGAAATGCAGCCACTCGCGGTGTGAAATATGGGGCTTATCGAACAGCGGCAAGGAAAGCTCTCTGGAGGAGGCTCCTGTCCCTCCTGACATTGCAAGGGGGCAGCTGGAAGGAGGTGGGATTTAATTATCTTGATAAGTAAGCATAGACTTGGAAGCAGGAAGACGAGTGGTCTCCAGGCGCCCAGGACATCTTCGATCCTCCCTGGGATGGAGAGCTGGTGCTGCAGAGGGGACAGTACTCTCTGAAGAGTGGTGTGGGTCCCTTCACACACACCCCTGAGCCTCACCCCCTGAGAGCTGGCCCTCAGGTCTCATGGACTTACTCATCTCCTCCTGGGCCCCTATTCCACCATGCACCACTTCTTCCTCTAAGGGAAGGTGTCAGGAGGCTTCGGTGATCTCACATGTCTTGGAACAAGAGTCAGAACCTCTGTCTGGGGTCCATTCAAGGCAGCCCTAAGTTGAGACTGTCGTTCTGGAGAGGCTGAGCATCTTTTCTGGACGTTCCAACCTTTCAGTGATACCTTGACTCTATTCTGACTGCTGATGCTGAGCCTTGCGCTAGATTTCTGGCTCTCTGCATCCCTTCCTCCCTCCTTCCTTCCTGTCCTTCGCCTCCCTGTGCTTTGCCCATTTTATCACCATACTCTTAACTCCCTGGGGCAAACACAGAGAAAGCATCTAACGCAGACTCCCAGAACTGATGATAGCTAAAGCTGAGCCCCAGGGCGTGAGTACGAGCCAGCCAGCCTAAAGGACACACATGGGCACAAGGGGGCAGGCTAAGGCAGAGGGGAGAGAGGAGGGTGGGGATGCTGGAGGGTGTTTCAGGCAGAAGGAACAGCTTGTATAAATGCCTAGGATCAAGAGAGTTCTTCAGGGCCCAGCGGCCCCAGAGGTGGGTCCAGTGCGACAATAAGACCTTTGTCACCTGTTCCAAGGGCTGTGGCTCTGGTCTTCTGGCCATGGAGAGTCAGTGGAGGATTTTAAGGAGGCCATCCTGACCGTGCTGTGGTCCTGGGTGTGCCTAGGGGACCTGCAGTGTGGGTGAGCGGGGGCTGTGCTTTACCTGCAGGATCAGGTCTGCAGAGCTGTCCAGGGGCCAGTGCTGAGACTCTCCTTCCTTTCGTGAGAGCCTGAAGAGGTGAGGACCGGGGGTACCACAGGAGCCCGGGGGCCCGGGGAGCCATCTGGGAAGGAAGCAGAGTGAGCAGGTGGGCGGGGGCAGGGCCCTGACATAGAAGAGGCTGGGCGTGCAGACGCAGGCAAGCAGCCCTGACGTTGGCATTCAGGCCTCCTGCTGGGGAACCAAACCTGCTGACCGAGAGCCCCTCAAGGGCACGAACTCTCTCCTCCTGCCTCTGTTTCCCTGGCACTCAGATCAGTGCCTGGTCCAGAGGCAAAGACCAAGGCACATGTGTGGCCTCAATGCCCTTCGTGGAGGTGGGCACCAATTAGAAGCATTTATTTAGGGATGGGGCATCTGCTTCGCCAGTGGCGCAGGAAGGGAGAGAGAAAGACAAGGAAGGTGGAAGTAGGTCCAGACCCAGGTGAGACGTCATCTGTCAGGAGCCGCGGGGAACTAGCCTGGCCTTTTGCCTCTTAGAAACGGGACCTCCGAAGCCCAGAGAAAAGGAATTATCTCCCTGTAGTATAAGCTGAATTGAGATTTTCCTCAAATGTTTCAAGGACCTAGAAACTCAAGGGAGAAAGCAGACTGCCAGCGAGAGGAGGGAATTGTCGGGTCTCACCAGATGACTTTTGTAATTAACTAGAGCATTTCCATTACAGAGAGCATTTTACTCCTCACTGAACAACTGACCTGGTTAGCTGGATCTTCCTTCTTTGTTTCCTGGCCGCTCCAGTAACTGTGACTCAGGCCTTGAGCCGAGTGGTCCTGGAGGCGCCAAGGGGCAATGTGAAATGTGCTCAGAACTTCCAGAGTTTCCATTATGACCTGGGGAGACAAGACACACAGGTGAACTGACAGAAGAGAAGATTGCTTCACGGTGTTGTGAAGACTACCTACGCCTCAAATCGTGAGCCTGCAGGGAGCTGGCAATCTTGCTTTGGGTCTCCATTTTCTCATCTGTAGTATTATGGACCCATCACACAGTTGTGACTAACTAAGGACTTTATGTATATATGTTTGTGACATCATGCCCCATGGTGAATATGCTAAGCATAGTGGACTCTTGGAGTAGGAAGCTGGTTTGTTTTCGGTAACACAGACCCTCACACCTGAAAGGTCATAAGAATAGAACAATTCACACATTGGATGTCGCCACCTGTGGTCCCTGGGCGGTATTGCAGTTTGGCGAGGAAAGGAGGAAATCCTGCCCGTAGAGATCCCAGGCGGGACTTGGCAGTCACAGAGACAAGAGCCCAAAGCCAGGATAAACTCGCTGATATTGGAACGTACTGTCAAAGATAAGTGAATTACAGATCCTGCTCACATTGACTTTTTCCTCTGGTCTGTGGTCAGGGCAACTGTCTGCTGAATCCCTGGAGATCATGACCCTGGAGTCTTAATCCGCCCCGCTGCACTGTGAAGCGAAGGAAGCAAAGGATGAAGAGAAGGGAGCACAGAGTGGGGTAATCATAGTATCCTGTTGCTTCTTATAGAGGCTAACTGCTACGGTTGATATTTCCTGAGTGCATTCCGTGGTGGCTCAGATGGTAAAGCGTCTGCCCGCAATGCGGGAGACCCAGGTTTGATCCCTGGGTTAAGATCACCTGGAGGAGGAAATGGCAGCCCATTCCAGTACTCTTGCCTGAAAAATCCCATGGACAGAGGGGCCTGGTGGGCTGCAGTCCGTGGGGTCTCAAAGAGTTGGCACGACTGAGAGACTTCAGTTTACGTCATCTGAAACACTGTCTTATTTAATCAGTGAGAGAGGCAACTTTTTCCTGTCCCCGTTTCACAGATGAGGAAACACAAGCATAGGGAAGTTAAACAACTGTTTGGGTTCTCACAGTAAGTCCTCCCTCCCTCCCTCCCTCCCTTCCTTCCCTCTCTCCAACAGTTATTTTTTTGAGTGCTACAGACAAGATTCGGGTCCAGGCAGCCCACTCCAGAGCTCATGCTTTTTCTTCCTGTTCCTGTCACCTCTGTCACCACCTTCTAACTATGACTAATACCTGTTAGCCCAAGCCTCTTATTTTTAGCAAATCCGATGGTATAGGAACAAGTGCAAGCCTTTCTGATGCTTTCTGATCTTGACTCATCCATCCACTCCTCCAACCGTGAGCTCATCCACCCGTCCATCCTTTCTCTAATCCGTCTGTCCACATACCCACCACCATCACCTGTGCACCCTTCTTCCCATCTTTCCATCTGCTCCTTCGCCCCCATCACCCACTCACAATCTACCGACGCACCCATCCATCCATGCTCACATCCATACATCTGTCCATCAACCATCCACCCAGTCACCCGCCTTCCCGTTCACCCATCCTTCTGTCCGTCCAACACTTTCTTGAGCAGCTGCCACCTGCCTGGCACAAGTACTGTGTGGTTCTTCTCTTCATGCTGCTCCTTACAGTCCCAGAAATAAACAGAAGCAGCGCGACCACAGGCAAGGGGGACTCACCTGTCTCTGTCTCAGCTTCTCTGTCTAGCCCATGGAGTTAAAAACAGCGTCTTCCTCTTAGGGTATCGGAGAGGACTCAATGAATCAGTACAAGCGAAATATTTTGCAAAGTGCCTAGTACGTAGTAAGTGCTCAAACCATCATCAGTTGTCACTGGCCATCGCTCTCATCACAGTCACCGTCATCACCGTCACTCCTACTGCGACTACCACGACGATTCAGGAAGAGATCAGAGGACGTGTCCATGGTCAGAGCAGCATCTTCCATCCATCCCATAAACTACAAAACTCTTGACATGAGATATGACTAGGTATTTATGCAAAGAGGGCTCTGAAGCCAAACAAGTTTGAATTTCAAGTAAATACAACCAAAAAAACCTCTGTCGGATTTCTCATGGCCTTTAAAGGCTCCTGTGAATTGTAAATCTCCAAGATGTGGGGAATGAACCAACATGCAGCATTTCTCAAATACCCTGAACCTCTGACCCTCTTCCGAGGCATCTTTATTACAAACTTACAAAACAAGTGGTTAGTGGGATCCAGTTTAGGGAACGCTGGTCTCCAGGGTCAGTCGGCTTGTCTCCCCCTCTCCGCCCCCACACTGGTCCCCAGGACTTAACTTCCTGTTCTGACTCCGTCACACATCGTGCAGATTCTCTCTCCGGACCTGTGATGCTGAGGTTCATTCAGCACCCACAGCCTTAGAATCCCCAGGAAAAGCCCGCCAGGCTCCCCCTGGGGAAAGACCCGCCGGAGCTCGCCGGGGAGTCCAGGTGGGGCAGAGGTCCATTAAGGACGTAGCCTTGGACCTAATCCCAAGCAGCCAACTCTGTATCGATTTGGGTCACCGATGTTAAGGCGTCACTTACAGTGGCTTTTAATTTAAACAAACAATAAAGATTCGGTCTTGTCTAGGATGCAGCCTGGGGATGTTTAATTCCCAGCACAGAAAGGCAGAGGGCAAGGTAAGAAAGAGCCAGAGGGCTGCATGAGTGAGTGCGCGGGTGTGTGTGTGACTTTATGTGTGTGAGACTTTGTGTGTGTGTGTGACTTTGTGTGTGTGTGAGACTTTGTGTGTGTGAGACTTTGTGTGTGTGTGACTTTGTGTGTGTGACTCTGTGTGTGTGAGACTTTGTGTGTGTGTGTGTGACTGTGTGCGCGCGCCTGTGTGACAGTGTGTGTGTAAATGTGCGCACATGCCTTGTGACAGTGTGTGTAACTGTGTGCACGCCTTGTGACAGTGTGTGTGTAACTGTGTGCACGTGCC